>NQLW01000630.1:31237-64556 GCA_002312845.1 Kalanchoe fedtschenkoi | reverse complement strand
ATCATCGACCTCCTCGGGCGAGCTGGCAGACTAGAAGAAGCTGAAGATGTGATCAACACCATGCCTATGGAAGCCGATGTTGTCATATGGGGCACGTTGTTGGCCGCTTGTCGGAAGCATGAAAATGTGGAAATAGGCGAGAGGGCTGCGCAGCATCTAACGCGGCTGGATCCGTCCCACGGCGCAGGAAGAGTGCTTCTGTCAAACATATATTTAGAAAATGGTAGATGGGAGGATGCTTCTTTGGTGCGGAGAGAAATCCGGAGCCAGAGAATGATCAGATCTCCAGCTTATAGTGGCTTTGTTTGATGTGTTGTATTGTTATCTTTTGAACATTTGTTCATAGAATCAAACTTCCTTAACCCGACCAGACCGCCTCCTCCCCGCCAAAGGTGATTTACTCGATAACTATTTTGAAATTTATATGTTTAAAATGACGAATGTGTTTTTTTTTAGAGCTCATGGGTGAGTTAACAGGCGAGAGATTTGAATCAGCTCTCGTGCTGCTCCTCAGCTTCATTTTCCGATCATTTTATGTCTGTTAGCTCGCGGTTGAAATGAGACTTCATTCCGATCCAGTGCTGGAGATAGTCATGGTCCATCGCGGGAGACTCGAGAGCCCACGGACAGATGCGAGGAATCAAGGCAGATTCGAACATGAAGGATAAAGTGCCGGATTCTCTCCGAGGACCCATGTCATCACCCAGCGCAATAGTACTCTGAAATCATATGGTAGAAAAAAATTGTTACATAGTTGTCAAGCTTCAAGAATTAGATACCAAAGCAATTTTTTAGAGTCTGATTTCGAAGGGAGGATCGATATGCTCCCTAAGAGCTTCGATTCTGTTACCTCGAAGGATTTCGTGTCTGGACCATGCGGCGTCATACAGCTGTGAAGACATGCTCCGCCAGGGTACCCGCCGCCTTTTGCCTGAACACATTACTCCCCATATTAAAATTTCTTCAAAACATTCATCTCATGGTAAATTGCTACTAAAAATTGGTATGGTAAATCTACAAATTGCTTTTTGAATCTGGAACTTTAGGGTTTGGAAATCATATGGCAAATATTTTCTTTACACTTGCAAATTAAAGAAGGATCACATTGGATTTTATGAACAGTCGTCAGTTGAAACGTGTAAATTAAAAACTAATTAGTAATACTGATTGTATCATAGCTTGGCAGTAGAGAATCTCCATCCATTTGATAGTCTACAATAACTGTAAGGGTAAAGATATAAGAATTCAGGAATTGACTGAATACCTCATAGCCTCCATGAATGACCCCCATGAATTCGTTCATGCAGTTCCGGTGAAAATATGGGGGTCTGAATGTGCCCTCAGCAACGAACCAACGAGGTGGAAAGATGAGGAAGTCGAGCAATGCAACGCCCGGTTTCTCAGTTGGTGCACTCAGCCCTGCATTCGTAAAGATTCAAAAGACGCATTTTGAAAATACACTTGATTTTACACTCTAAATCAATTGACAATAATATATTAGTTACTTTGATTGAGCATATGATATATGTGGGACAATATCTTAATATGCATTCACAGTTGAACATAGTGTTATTATCCCAAATCGCTCAAGTTGAGCTCAATATTAAGCCTCACATATAGTTAAACTCTTCACTCATGGTCAATTGATTTTGATTGTGGATCCAACTAATCTACACTAACAGATTAGATGTGTAAAATTACCTGTAAATATTGATGGATCGGCATGATCAAACAAAACGACATTGTAAGGGCAGAATTTACTCAGATCATACTGCAAACACAAAACATTCTAAGATGGGTCACGAAATGAAATATATTGGTTATTAGTTTCAAAACTTGAAGATTTACCAACAACTAGCCTTCAACGAGATTAGATAACTGTGAAAAATCTAACCAAAACGTTACCTTGTAAGGTGTATAATTGCCGTGCCATGCTACCACATTGAAGGGTGAGAAATCTTGCACCGCAGTGAAAAGTTCACCGCCGTATTTTTGCACAATGGTGTACTCTGGGCGAGGCTCCTCCTCAAACCAGGCGGTGGGAACCAGAAAATCTCTCGGCGCCGCCAAGCCATTAGCACCTGCAGAGTCAGTTTCAGAATATATACAAATACGATCAATTGCAAATATTTGCATCACCTGAGCCAGCAGGGTAATAATTAAGTTACCTATGGGACCAAGCTCGGGGAGTTGAAAATGAGCGCCGAATATCTCAGCAATGTATCCGCGCGACGGGCCGTCTGGAAGGCTGACTGAAAAACGGAATCCTTGCGGTAGAACAACAATGTCACCGGGAGACACCGCCAGCTTTCCACATTCAGTGGTGACCCATAATCCTGTCACGTTTCAGATTATGAAATTATTAGAGAATGTTACTGAAGAGTTTAAGAAAACAATAACAAAATGAATGTGTACATGGGGTTTGGACCCGTTTGGACCAAATTTAAAATCTTTAGAATAGGATTGGACCGGATTCAAACTGTCTAGACCGGAACGAACAGAAAACTTTCACCTTAAATTTCACATTTGTATTGACCGATCTGTTTCATAAATAAAAACTGATAAAAATTTAATAAGAATAGAAATAATAAAATATTTCACTTGTATATGAAATAAATTACATTTAATAATTTAAAATTATTATTTTTATTCTAAAATACTATATCCGTCTATTCCCGTCCGGATTGAAGTTAAATTCGACCAAAAACCAGAATTCCAAAAATAGGGCGGACTGAAAATCATCTTTCCGGTTCAGTTCAGGATCATTTTTTGGCTATACAACCTTATGCACACAACCAACAGATCAAGTGAGACTTTTTCGCTCTGTACGAATGCTGTCAAACAAATATCAGAAATAATATGGATGACATACTTCCTTGTTGTGGGATGACCAAAAAATCTCCATCCGCATTGCAGAAGGCGCAATCTTCCATTGATTTATTAGCAGCATACCTGCAAAATCAATTGCTTTATTACATTAAAAAAATATCCCTAACACGAATATTTAATACTAAAAGTCAGATATAAACATCTATAAATACATAATAGAGAATAATTAATACTTGCGATTTCAGATTTCATAAATTTGAACAATCTGAAACTCAAATAAATAAAGACATTTGCAAAGTCAACATTAAATTAGTTAATAAAAGATTGAAAGTAATATGAATTACATGTGAAGGGCGTATCCGTGCCGCAGAAACGAGCTGCCAGCCCCGCACATTGTGAACATCCCATCGAGGAAATCAGTCGGCTCATCGGGTATTTCTACCGGCATCCACCGCATCTGCGTGGGATTGGCCGAGCTGTTCGACTGCGTAAACTCAGCCATCAGCCGCCCATGCGCCGGTGAGCGAGCCTTGAATGGCTCGTGCGTCACTGACGGCTTGATCCTATACAACCAGCTGCATGCCCGCAAAAGTTTCAAATAAATCACCAAATTCTCCCATCTACAAATGTGTGTCTGGTTGATGGTTGTTAAAATTAAACCGGAGGTCCAACCGGTCAATGTTTTCTATTTTCATTTCACCGGTTAGACCAATTAGACCATCGGTCTAATATATTTAAAGGAAAAGTGAAAAAAAAGGATATTTATCATAGTTATCAGAACCGGACCGGACCGGCCGGTTCGACCGGTTCGACCGGGAACCGGACCTGGTACCGGTCCGATTCGAAATTAATACCGGGGTGCACACTGAACCGGAAAAAATCGGATAAACCGGCCGGTTTTTTACAAAATCGGTGAACCGGACCGGTCCGGTTGAACCGGTTTAGTGTAATTGATGGTTTAATTAAGGTTTAATTGCATATCATTAATAGCCAAAAATTTATTTTATTAAAATGTTTGAGCTGGGATTCGAACCCAGCCCTTTGAGCTTCCATGCGAAAGCTCTAACTACTAGACCATCAAAATATTTTATGATTTTTAGGATAACTAGTAGATTAAATGTGATATTTAATAATAATTACATTTAAATGAACCGCCGGTCGAACCGATTTGAACCGCCGGTTCAACCGGAAAACCGGGAACCGGAGCCCTGACCGGTTCGGCCTCCGGTCCGGTTCTGATAACTATGATATTTATAATAGGGTAAAGGGACTCTCCTTGTAAGTTTAAAATATTTTTACAATATTTTACTTTTTATTCTGTAAAAATTAATAAAATACGGGTATATTTGTCATTATACATTGATGAAGTAAATAAGTGAAATAAATGAATAAGTTTAAAAGGATTAAGCTACCTATGTCATTTATTATTATATTTATAATGATTAATATACCCTGCTTTAATAATTTGTATAAAATAAAAAATAAGAACATTTTAAACTTTTCAATACTAATGTAAAAAAATTCTCTCATTTGACAACAAGAGTCTTGCTCTTTCACTTTAATGGTATTATCATCAATTACAAATTAAAGGGGTATTATCTCTCATTTATAATTTTTGGGTATTTCTCATTTTGATATTCATAAGTAATTCTAATTTTTATTTTTATTTTATAATTTTTAAATCTACCTCTATTCCTAATCACGAATCTCATTATTTATATTTTTTATGTAGATCAATCCGTTATCTTTTATAATTGGGATTAAGTGTAGATTTGAAAATTGCGAAAATCAGTCTCACGTAAAATTATAAATTATATACTTACACATGCGTTTAGAAATACCCAAAATTATAAATCTTGTTTTTATACTTTTTTCCAAATTTAATTTAATTATATTATATTTAATTGAATAAATGTGTACGTGCAAATAAAAAAGCATAATTAGCCAAGCGGTAAAAGATAAACTTGAAGTATTGTCTCCCTACCTGCGCTGGTTGGCGCTGCGCGGCGTGGTGAAGGAGGTGCCGTTGATCTGCTCAGCGTAGAGGCCGTACGGACAGACGAGCGGATTGTTGTGACCAATTGGAAGCGCGCCTGCGATCGCCTCGGAGGAGAAGTGGTTCCCGAAGCCAGACTGGTACTTCAGCTCCGCCGCAAAATCTCCAGCTCCGCCCGCTGGGAGCTTCTCGGCATTTTGACGATCGTCCATTTTCTTCTGCTCTGACAAATTTGTATAGCAGGCAAGGCAAATTGATGCCGAAATTGATTTATATAGTTACACGACGTATATTTGCTTAATTTCATTTCTATCCCTGAAGTATTAACTTCCTCAAGAAGGTACTCTAAATTTAATTTTCTTACTTTTTAGTCCTTTACAAATGGAGTTCAGTTATTAAAATCGGATCGGACCGACCGGTTTGTAATGTCAATATATCAGACACCGGCTGATATATTGAAATATCGCTGAATCAGACCGGTTGAACCGGTTTATTATAATTAGAGATTTAATTAAAATCACCTTAGCAAAGTTAATTACTCCTTCTTGTACTTCCATTGAAATTATATTTAATGACGTAGAGACCGGTTAGAGGCCGTACGGACTGACGAGCGGATTGTTGAACTCCGTCTATTGAAATTATATTTAATTCAAACTCAATCCCTATAAATTACAGGCAATATTTTTAACCAATCATGCTAGCAAAGTTAATTATTTCCTTATTTGCATTTGACATCTTATACTTTATATTTTGTAATTATAATTTTTAATTGAATCAGCGATTGAACCGGTATGAACCGCCGGTTCAATCAAAAAACCAGAAAATCAGGACCTTGACCGGTTCGATCACCGGTCTGGTTCTAATAACTATGGTTCAGTGATCATGTTTAAACTTTCAGGGGGCGAATTGTATTTAAACAGTAGTTAAGGGACCGGATAGTAGATTTCAGAATGTCAACTGAACGAGTTACGAGCCGCTTAGAATCCGTACCGAGTTCCAACGAGAAAACAGTCGGTGACATGTGGAACTGAAATTGGGCCAGGCCCAATCACAAATGAAGCTGTAAATATTTATATGATTTCCGAGAGACATTAAATAAACTGAAATGACGTAAATTTATTGGAATTGACATGATTTAATTATCTTGTTCGAATGAAGTTTTTATAAATTTGAATAATATTTTTATACATAGTAAATTTTTATTATTTAAAATTACTGAAAATTTATTTATATGCTATATTTTTTATAATACTTAAAAATGTTATATACCATCACATAATAAGATTTGTATTTTGCCCAACAAATCAGTGTAACTGAAAATTGGTATTAGTAAATACTCTTTCTATCCTCTAATACATACCTCGTCGCGCATTAATAAAGCGCGTGAATTAAGGAGAAGATTGATAACTATCTCTCACCTCTTGCCTATTTTGTGCCCTAATTAATTCCCCATTAATATAGACGGTCCTCCTTCCTTATTCTGATCTTACTTTTCCTGTAACGCTCAACCTCGAGATCTCCATGGATATAGATGATAGAAAGGTGAAAACTTTCGTTCTGGGATGGATCAAATCGGCTTGATTTCGAGCCTCCGACATGCCTCGTCGATCGAGTATAAGGAGGTGAGCCGCGTGAACGTCTAAACAAGAGACACATTGCCACGATCCGCGAGTACCGGTGAGTCGGAGAGGCAGCAGCAGGAACAGAATCACCACAGGGGAGATGAGTAAAAATCTATCCGGTGACGAAGCAATAGGTTGCAGATGAGGAGCCATGTTTGGCGGAATCTGATGGTTTCACTGTGGGAGTTCTCTCATATCTATCCATGTCCTTCTTAGTGTTTCGTATGAATTTTTTGAATTCCCCGTAAGATGATTTTCTCCACTGTAAATGTATTGCTGCCGCTCTTCTAATATCCTTATTTTCTTAATTTATGTTATGAGGAAGAAAGGAGCGGTGGGTCAGTGGGTGGGTAGAGGGGTGCAGGTGGGTGAATAAATGAGTGGGGTGGGAGTTGCAGCTGTAACAATTAATTAAATTATTTTAAAAATGCATTAATTAATAGTTTATGAATTAAATGTGCATCGTAATAGTTGAGTAACAAGTAAAAGTGGACAAATATTTTCGGTTAAGTGACAAGTAAAAGAGGACAGAGGGAGTATCGGTTAAGGTGAAGTTAATGCGAACGGTTGGACAAATTTAATGAGTAGGTAGATGGTGTTTTTAAAACAAATTCGTATAAAAAGTAAAATTGATAGATTGTTACTGGTAATGAATGATTTTTTTTATTGATTATGATAAAGAAGTGATTAATGTCTGACATTTTAACATAATTGTTGATATTAAATACGCATTGAAAATTGTTAAGTGACTAGTAAAAATGGACAAAAAAATTCGACTAAGTGACATGTAAAAGAGGACAGAAAGAGTATAAAAGAGAAACATTTGACCCTAACCTATATCAATTATCATTTAGAAATAATGGATTTCATAAATTATCTTTCGTTGGAATATCAAAAGTATTAAGAAGGAAAATTATTTGCTATTATATATAAATTTTATATCATTAAAATTAATTTCATACTTTTCTAAATTATGGATGCATGGTTTAACATCTGTTATAAAGCCGTTCATAAAATGAACTTAATAAAAGGAAAATCTCATGTTAAAAACGCTAATATGCAAGAAATGAATTTTCCAGAAAATCCGGAAGAACTTAATAAGTAGACAATTCCAAAGATAGAGGTTAAAACTCTATATCAATTAAGTACGTTTGAAAAACTAGGTTTAAAACAAGTAGTTAAAACTACTGAAGAGTCAATTTCATTGAATAATGAACAAGTTTGTAATAAATTACTTTCTCAGAATGATATTCCGCGATACACTTCTTTATATAAATTTATCAATATTGGTCTGGTACAAATTGCTTTCAAACCTTTAACTTTAGAAGGTTTACCTGAAAGTTTTATAGCATGCTTAAGGGATGCTAGAAACTTAAATTATAAACAATCTTTGATGGGTGTAATACAATCCAGTCTGGCGCATGGACCAGTATATTTTAATATTTATCTTAATTTAAATTTATCTTTAACAGATGTAAATCTGTTAGATGCGTTAACATTAAATGTTAAAACTCATGGTTATAACTACCTTCCAGGATCAGAATTGATCTGTATCTGTTATAGAATTTATTATAAACCTTTAATGACTTTAAATCCAAATTATAAAATCATAGAGAAAAACTTAAAAGAAACGGTTTTAGTAGAAACTAATTTTTGTAAATCAAAAATTTCTACTAGGAAAACAATTAAGTGGGATGAAATTCATATGCCTGAGGAATGGATT
The DNA here is from genome assembly GCA_002312845.1 of Kalanchoe fedtschenkoi. Lineage (NCBI taxonomy): Eukaryota > Viridiplantae > Streptophyta > Magnoliopsida > Saxifragales > Crassulaceae > Kalanchoe > Kalanchoe fedtschenkoi. Next base: position 56,386 of record NQLW01000630.1, on the reverse strand, counting down.
TTAGAAAAGGCTGGGCATCCAAAAATTGAAACTGTGGATGAAATAGATGATATAATAAAGTCATCAGATAGTAATATTTCCATCAAAATGAATAAAAGAATTGAAGATAATACTCCTAAATTTCTTAGATCTAAATCATATTCGTCAAGATCGTATTTTTCTCCTTTAATAGAAGAACCAATTTCAGAAGTCATAAATCGACTTTCTACTTCACAACTAGGTGAAAAAGAAAGAGTGAATAGATTATTCATAAATAAAGATAACATAGTAACAGGTGTTTATAACACTAATGATGAGGAAATAACCGAATCCGAAATGAATATTTCATTATGAATTCACAACCTAAAATTGATTTTAGCAAAGGTTCCCTAGCTAGAAAAAAGATTAGGGCTGAATTTCTTAAACCCAGATGGGATGAATTCCGAAAATGGCTTCTTGAGGAATTTAATCAAGAACAACAAAATTTTATTTTGGAAGAGTTTTATAAATTCTTATCTGAAAAGAATACTTATTTTCCATTTGTTCTGTGGTTTATGTCCAATTATATTGAACCTTATATTTCGGTCATAGAAAGAGATTATAAACTCTTAACTGGAAATGTTTTAAAATCTGTGTTTCCGCCACAACAACCATTTAAAATGGAAAAAGAAGGAAACGTAGTTAATTTTCAATCTTTTGTCAAATTATTTGAAAATGGCGCATTAAATGTCACAGTTCAACAAATTAATAAAATGATTGAACAAAGTAATTACACAAATATTTACTTGAATGTATTAGGTGAACAGATAATGTCGTTACATGATAGGCTTGATAAGCTTACACAAAGAGTAGAAACGCTTATAGCTCAGGAAACTAATCATAGACCTGATAAGGAAAAAATAATAGCCACTCCAAGTTTACAACCGCCACCTGAAATAAAAGATTATAAACTGAAGTCAATAACGGACTTAGAAAAAATGTTAGATGAAAAGTTTAAGGGATTAAAAATCTCTACATTAGATGATGAATTTGCTGAAAAAATTGAAAGCAACAATAAAAAGTATGAATCTGTAATACAGGATGAAATTAACATACTTCACAGATATACTGATAGGCCAATTCAAAGGTTATTCTATTATAATAGGCCATCTCCGGTAGATATTCTACACGAAGAACAAGAATACATTAATAACAATAGTTATAATGGTAAAAATATTTACGAATGGAATCTAGACGGTTATACCAGAAAACAAATTTATAATTTGGTACACAAAATGTGTATGTATTCAACAATAAGTCAAGCGACAGGAAATAATGATTTCAATATAGCAAACATGATAGTTGCTGGTTTCACTGGCCAACTAAAAGGCTGGTGGGAAATTATTTAACTCCTTTAAATAAGGAAGAAATTCTTAGAACTGTAAAACAGGAAAACTATCAAATTGTAGAAATGCGGTTTTTACACTAATGATCACAATCCTTGAACATTTCACGGGAAGATTTTCTAATAATAGCGAAAATCTTAGAACGTTATTACAAAACCTAAGGTGTAAAACACTAACTGATTTTCGAAGGTATAAAGATGTTTTTCTTAATAGGGTAATGGAATTGTCAGAGAGTAATAGCTCTCATTGGAAATCCAAATTCATAGATGGATTACCACATTTATTTGCTGAGAGAGTTAGGAAAATTCTTAGGAAAGATAATATCACAATTCCTTATGATAATTATATTTATGGACAGTTAATTCAAGCTTGTGTCCAAGAAGGGTTATCTCTTTGTAATGAAATTAAGTTGAATCAACAAATTAAAAGTCAGAGTCTTATGGAAAGAAACCAATTAGGTCAATTTTGTAGTCAATTTGGTATGGATATTCCAAACCAAAAGCGAAAAGGAAAATACATTCCTAAAAAGGATAAAAAAGTTTTTGAGGAAAAACTAAATAAGAGATTTCAAAAACGAGAATTTAGGAAGGCAAATAGGCCTACTAAAAAGGATAAAAAAAACTGTTATATGTTATAAATGTAAAAAAGTAGGGCATTACGCTAATAAGTGTAAAATGAAAAATAAGATCAATAACTTAAATATAGATGAAGAAATAAAAGATTCTTTGAATAAATTATTTCTTTCAAACACTGATAGTGAAAGTGAATCGAGTCAGGAATCTGAAACTGATAATTAATGAACTAGATAACTTATCATTTGAATCTGAATCAGATAATAATAAATGCTATAAATCTTGTTTAAAACAAGAAGAAAGTGATAGCGAGATATATAAATTAATTTCAGAATTCAAAAATAATGATAATTTGAATATTTTTAAAAATGATGATATACTTAAACTTTTAAAACAATAAAAGATCCAGAATTAAGATATAGGATTATAAAAACAATGGATTCTCCAAGTTCTAGTCATACTAAGGAAATAGAAAACTCGGTAATACTCCAAAACAATAATCCTTACATGATGTCCGAAATCTTTAAAATAATCAGACAAAAACAACATAATATTGTTAAGGAAAAACCAACTGATATTTAGGATTTAAAAGAGGAAATAAATCATTTAAAAAATTAGATAAAATTGTTAAAACAAACAAATAATAATCTTAATGAAAGAGTTTCTAATTTGGAAACAAGAGAATTATGAAAAAGCTTTGATATGATAACAGAAGATTCATTAAATGAAGGTATTTTATCAAAATATTATATGCTTACTTCGTTTAAATTCTACACTGAAATAAAATTATTGGTTGATAACGATTTCATGATCAACTTAACTGCTTTAATAGACTCAGGAGCAGATCTAAGTGTTATATAAGAAGGCTTAATTCCTACAAAATATTTTGAAAAAACCACTCACAGCTTGAGACATGCTGGAGGTGAAAAACTAGAAATAAATTTTAAATTACCGGAGGCGTACATCTGTAATAACAGAGTATGCATTCCTGAAAGTTTTTTACTTGTCAAAAAACATAACAAACCAAGTTATACTTGTAACACCATTTCTAAAAAATATTTTTCCAATTACACACATAAGTGAGAAATATTTAGAAGGGACTTATAATAATCAGAAAGTTTCTTTTCAGTTTATAACTAAGCCACAGACGAAAATTTTAAATGAAATAAAAGATGTTATTTTAAGAAAATTTAATCAGATAAATTTCTTAACTCAAGAAATTAATACTTGTAGTATTGATTATGATTTAAAAAATCCAAAATTACAGGATTAGATTAAAAGATTGCAGGATAATATGTCTTTAGAAATCTGTAATGATCATCCAAATGATTTTTGGGATAGGAAGAAACACATTGTTAATCTTCCATATGAGGAAACCTTTAATGAAAAGGACATCCTACAAAGGTAAAACCTTGTCAAATGAACTCTGAATATTTAGAGTTATGTAAAAATGAGATTAAAAATCTGTTAGATAAAAAATTAAGACAGCTTCCTCAAAAGAATGAATGCAGAGCTAGCCAAGACAGATTAACTACAGAAGAAATGGGCCAGAGCTGATGACTGATGGTGACTGATAATAGTCCACATTAATTATAAATGGACCAAAGCTGATGGAGATTGGCAATAAATCCAGACACTGTTGCTAAAAGCAACTTTCACTATTTGTAATAAGTTTGTCGGCTACTGTTCATGTATAGTATGAATAGTATGTCGGTTACTGTTGTAAATAGTTTGTTAGGGTATTACGTCATCCATGACGTAATGTTTTTGACTTGAGTCAGACCTTAAGTCTATAAAAGGCCTAAGTGTGCAAAGAGAGGGGGACGGAATCTCCTCCGGACTGTCCTTCTTCTCTCTAAAAACTCTCATCTCCTTGTAAAATTTCGGTAATCAATAAAGAAGAGTTTGCATAGGACACCTCTCAACCCCCAACTGTAAGTTTTTTTTCTTTTCTTTTAATTTTGTTGAAATTTTAATTTTATGTTATGTAGGCTAGCCTAATAGGCTAACTCTCCTGGATGTTAAACTATGTAAACATACATGCGTGGATCTTTGTTTTTCTTGTCCTGAGTACGGGGTAAGGTGATTTGAGTGGGTTCAAGTAGGTTGAGTTGAGGCAGGAACTGGCTTTTTGTTAACTCGAACCAAGAGCAAACCCGTTTAAAGGTCGTGGGTTGAGGCCGTGTTAGGGCGTTTGAGCTCGGATCGGTGGGAGTTAACAAAGACGACAGTTTCTAAACTCGTAAAAATGACTCATGTAGACCCAGTTATTCATGCAAAAGGGCTGAGTCCCGAGAAATCTATTGGGTCAGTTACCTGGATGGTTTGTGGTACACCCAAGTGTGTAAGACCTGGCTTAAGGCGACGAGGAGTACTGTAGACCGGAGTAACGCATGACCTTGATGGTTTCCGGGGCAGGGCATCTCTTGGCGTGAATCTCTGAGCCCGTTTGTCATTAAAATTAATTTCATACTTTTCTAAATTGAGATTTGATAATACATTGGCCGGTTTGACATTTATGTTTTCTCTCTCTTATGTTTTCTAAACGCTTTAAATCTTGATTCTACCTGTTTTTTATGATTTATGTTAGATATTTCTTATCTATATCGGTCTTCTTTTACCTATGACTTAAATACAGTACATTAAATATTAAACATAAGTTATTCAAGGAATACATATTATAAATTTATATAAAAATATATTATAAGAGGATAATTCAATACGAACATATTAAAATCGATCATCATAATATTTATAATAAAAATTAACATAAAAAAATGAAAAGTCAAACTTATATATATCTAAAAATAAAAAATAAAAGAAGCAGAGAGAGTAGTAAACTATATTATTTTAGTAATATATAATAAAATGTTTGTTATTTTAACGGGTTGTTGAAAGATATGCTCCCAAATTTAAATTTGAGTTAAACAAGTAAATAATTTTTAAATGGTTATGTAATCTGAGTTATCTAATCCACTCGTTTAACCAAACTGATACTTAAATTATATGATTTCAGGGGATAACACTTCGTTGGAATATCAAAAGTATTAAGAAGGAAATTTATTTGTTATTATTTATTTATTTTATGTCATTAAAATCAATTTCATACTTTTCTAAATTGAAATATTTTCTTACTCCATCTCGCAAAACACAATCTCGATAATCGCACACTAATTTTAGAGAATGCAATTTTTATATCAAAAGTTCATAGATCAAACACTTTATACATCTCTTTAATTATTATTTTTTTTTCAATTTGCTGAAATTCAATTGTATATCTATATATATAACATTATAGCGTTTGTCGCCCTCCCGAACCGAACCAGTTCGGTTCGGTTCGGTTTGAAATGTTAAAACAAATTTCGGTTTGAAATGGGTCGGTTCGGTCCGGTTGAAATGTCGGTTTAAAACCGGTTGGTTCGGTTCGGTTTGAAATGTTAAAAAACTATTCGGTTTGCAACAAATCGGTTTGGTTCGGTCCGGTTTGAAATGTTAATGGATTAGTTACGGTTTAAAATTTTAAAAAACCGATGATTAATAATTTGATTGGGCTTTTGATTTTTCTTGAACTGAACCAAACCGAACCCGTCGGGTCAACGGGTACCTTTCCTAGTAAAAGTATAAGATATTTAGATATTATGTAACAAATAAAATTTTTTATTTAATAGAAGTATAAATAATTAGACAAGTTGTAATATATTTTCTATTAAAACCAAGAGAATATGAGTATTAAATAATTTTCAAGCTTTATTAATTAAAATGTTTTTAGGGATAAAATCCAAAAGAAGTGTGAACTATCACCACTTACCTAATTGCGGTCCGAACTATCACGATTTTTAAAAAGAGTGCAATGAATAAAATTGAACTGATTTTATCATATAAAATTTATCATTACATTCCTGAACTAATATTATTACAAAACTTAGATTTGTGTGTTCAAATTACATCGTTTGGTTATTAAAATAAATTATATCGTTTTATGCACATAAAGAAAACGACATATTTTGATGTTTAAGTTTGTCATAGGGATTGGTAATTTTGTCTGGTATGGAGGGGAAAAAATAACGAAAAGAAATTGATGGGATTATATTTAGGTTACGATTCAACCAACAAAAAAATAATATAAAAAATCTATATAATCAGTGATATTCTAAAATATATTTATTGGTAATGTTTTGATATTTAGTAGTCAGTTATCTGTTAAAAAATTTTCGATTTTAAATTTTTTAATAAATGAAGAGACAAATATTTAATTAATTTTTTTATTTTTTAATAAATGAATATATAAGTCCAACGGATGAATATTCATAAGTTGATATGTTATATTCAACACATGATTTGTACTTCTATATTCATAAGATGATCTGCTATATTTATCAGATGATTTGTGCTTCTATATTTATAGAAAACAAGTGATAAAACGAGAAAAACGACGTCATATTTCATCAAATCAAAAGGACGTCAAACACCTGTTTCCGGAATACTCAAGAATAATTGTGTTAAATTGGGATAGATTAAAAATATCTAATTTATTTAATTTAGATGAATTTATAACTGTAAACAGTGTTTTCAATTTCTCCATTGTTTTGTGCATGAAGAGGATAGTTTGGTCGGTGCATGACGGATGATTGGATCATACACTCTGCCGAGTGGTTCGAACTTTGAAGCATTTATTTTGGTGGCCACGTGTCAATTGTGCCTTTCTTGACGTGGCAGTGGAAGTATGCATCTTGCATGCATGCAAGGTCTGACATCGACCATTATTAGATATATTTATTAACTAATTTAATTTAGTTAACTTAGTGTTTACTAAATAAATTAAATATCGAACTGATTTATACTAAATCGGTTGATTCAATGTGATTTTTATTCAGTTTTGAACAAATTTAATACGTTTTACTGTAGATTGTAGTAGAATATATATCTATTCTCTTTTAATTTTCACTTAATCAAAACCTATTTGTCCATTTTATTTGTAATTAACAATGCATATTTATATTTAATATTTCACATACAGTAAAAAAAATCAAATATTTCTTATTTCATTGCTATAATACATAAAAATATATTTTACGTCGATAATAATATATTTAATTTTACATTTGACACACACACAAACTTAAATAATTAATTATTAAATTTAATCAACAACAAATATTCGTATTTTTAATCACCCCTGAGACTGAAACCAATCTCAATCACAACTAAACCAATTAATCGATAAATCCGGTCTAATTTTAATAATTATGTTTTTTTTTCCATGGTCAGGAACACAAACTTCTTCACACGCGCGCACATCAAAACCAAAAGATTGCCGGACGACAATCCAAAGCTCCGTGTATATATAGGAAACCATTGCATGATTTCATCACAAAAACAAGCCAAAAGACCAAAAACATCCTCAAAAATGACAACGTCAAAAATGCACATAATGATGTTTCCATGGTTCGCCTTCGGCCACATGACTCCATTCCTGCACTTAGCTAACCGGTTAGCCGAAAGAGGCCACATGGTCTCCTTCTTGCTGCCCAACAAGGCCTTGATCAGGCTCGGCGCCCAAAGTCTCCATCCGGACCTCATCACATTTTACCCGCTAACGGTGCCCGCGGCCGAGGGAGTGCCTCTTGGTGCGGAGACCACGGCCGACGTCCCTTGCGAGTCCCACGTCCTCTTAGGGGGAGCATTCGACGCGACTCGGGGCCAAGTCGAGGCGCTGATGGCCAGCCTCGCGCCCGATTTCGTGCTCCATGACTTTAGCCACTGGCTGCCCGAGATCAGCTCCAGGCTCGGAGTTAAATCCGTGGCGTATCTCGCGTGTTCCGTGTCTTGCGTTTCCCTAAGCATTGTTCCGCGTAGGGAAGAGGAGAGCCCGGTGAGGATCAGGCTCCGCCCGCACGAGATTCAAGAGGGACAGGGCATGTATGGAGACAATCTGAAAGGTGTTGTTCCGTTCGGTGAGCGGCTTTACAAGTCCATTGCGAGTTCAGAGGCAATCAGCCTCCGAACTTGCAGCGAAATTGAGGGAAAGGCGGTTGAGTACTTTCGAAATCAGTGGAAGAAACCGGTTTTGCTGAGCGGCCTGTGCCTGCCTGATGCGGGCAGGTCAGGCATTCTCGACCCAAAATGGGCCGGTTGGCTGACAAAATTCAAACCCAGTACTGTAGTGTACTGTGCTTTAGGGAGCGAGACTGTGCTCCCTAAAGCACAGTTCCAGGAACTCTTGTTGGGATTCGAGTCCACTGGTCTACCTTTCTTAGCAATTTTAAAGCCTCCCAACGGGTCATCTTCTGTCGAGGAGGCCTTGCCGGATGGGTTCGGGGCCCGGACCAACGGGCGCGGAATTGTCCACGACGGTTGGGTCCAGCAGACGTTAATACTGAACCATCCGTCGGTCGGGTGCTTCGTGAGCCACGGCGGATTCAGTTCAATGTTGGAATCCTTGATGAGCGACACCGAAATCGTAATTCTACCGCATATGCCCGAACAGATATTAAACGCAAGGTTCATGGCGGATGAGCTAAAGGTGGCCGTCGAGGTCGAGAGGCAACCGGGCGGTTGGGTCCCGAAGGAGAGCTTGTGTAAGGCCATCAAGAGCGTGATGGACAAAGATAGTGAGCTCGGCTCGGGCGTTCGGTCCAAGCATTCCGAGTATCGAGAAATGTTGTCCAAGAAGGGACTCATGAGCAGCTACATCGACAAGTTCATCGAGGATCTTCGAGCCCTTAAGGCCAAATCCTAGCTTGTTCATTTTGCGTTAGTATCCCAACATGACAAGACGGTTCTCATTTCTCTAGTTAGGAAAAAATTAAAAAAATAAAAATATTTAAAAAATTTGATATTATGAATAACAGTGTGACATTAGTTAAGTAATGAGACCCTTCCAATTTTGAAAGGCAAACGGGCCTCACCCGTGGCCTAATTTAAAGCCCATTAAAGCCCAATCATCCACCATCCCACCGCAGCCACAAGAACCAACCAGACGACGACAGAGACCCAAAATCAGACAACCATCTCCCCGTGTCGACAATCTCCACCATCACCGCCCCCGTTTCCACCGCCCACGCAACCGCAGCAGCTTCCTTATACCCACCAAATTCCACCTGGGCTTTGCTCGATCGTCTCGTTAATGGGGAGGATTTTCGTCGTGGAGCTCGAGGGGAGAGCCTACAAGTGCAAATTCTGCGACACCCATTTGGCCCTGGCCGATGATCTCGTATCCCGGGTGATGATTTCCACTCAATTATCAATCTTGTAGATGGGTTTTAAGTTTTACCAGAAATTGTTTGGTTAGGAAGATATAGATTTGATCTTTGTTCTTGCCAGTCATGCTCAGGGTTGGAGTTAGGTGAGGGACCTGTTGTTTAGAGTGTGACTTTAGGGTTTAGCTGAATGGTTTGAGGTTTTATAAAGGGGTGTGTTGAATTTCCATAGCTTGCACTGATCGTGTCTTCTTCCATTTTTGTTTGGTTTGATTAAATCTTGAATCAGCATCTGCTTGTTCTCTGAAATGGGATTGACAAGTCTTGATTTATAGCTTGAGTTTTGCTATGTCGGAGACCCGCTTGTTGTGGCTTTATTTCATAACACGAGTGTCTGTTGCTCGTCCAAGTGCCCTGAAATCAATCTTGAAGGAGCTTCAACTGGTTTCTTGTTTGTGAATATGAGTGATTGGTAATCTATAGGCATCAATGTAAGCTAACGAATTTGAATTTGGGGTTTTAGAGTGGATGATGAGCTTTCAGTAGTCTTGTATTGTTGGCTTCACACTTCTCTCGTTTTGAACTGCCATTTGAATTTTTTCCTTTCGCTGACGTCTCTTCTTTCTTAGTACTGCATTCAGGCTTTCCATCGCCACCGGGAAAAAGCTTACCTCTTCAACAACGCGTAAGTGACCAATTACCCCTCAAGTTTCGGTACCTTCATAGTTCGCAATCTACATATCTACGGTCTAATGATAAATAGCGTCAAACATGGCATAAGAATTGTTGCTTCTTGGTTCCAATTTATTTCTTACTTAAATGTCTCAATGTTCAAGCGTGGTAAGTGGAGTTGGTATTCTAGTTCGAACCACATTTGGCGGTCTTGTATTAATTGATGTTAGTTATTTTATGTAGCCGATAGATGTACATTTTCTTTCTCTTTTTTCGTTGGTGCTCATGTGATGCAATGCAGGGTGAATGTGACAGTCGGAGAAAAGGAGGAGCGGATGATGCTCTCTGGAATGCACACCGTCGCCGATATATTTTGCTGTTCCTGCGGCCAGATTGTCGGCTGGAAATACGTAATACCCTCATCCCCCTATTTTTCTCTACGTTGAAAACCCATGAATCCATTGTAACAGTCTTGCAATCAATCCAGGAGGCGGCACATGAGAGATCCCGAAAGTACAAAGAAGGGAAGTTCGTGCTTGAAAGGTACAAACTACAAACCATATGACCCTCCTTCCAAATACACATTTCATCCGCCACGACAAATGAGATCGAGATTAGCTACTTAACTACACGATCCACTTTACAGGGGGAGGATCGTTGATGGCATCGAGTCGGAATTCTTCATTGAAACGCACCCTGGCTGCAGCAACCCCGAGGACTCCCAAGTTTGAACCTTGGATTTCTGAAAATTGTCTGAGTTGTGCATATGTGACGTCATGATACATAGTGTAGTACTGTAGTTAAGCTCCTGAACTCTAGTTGAAATCGAATAACCAAGACAAGCCAGCTGAACAAGTTCAATGTCCTCTTGTCATATGCTTGTTCTTTCCCCTTGATCTTCAAACAGGGCATTCGAGTTTTTAGCAACAAGCTTACGATTTCAGCGATAATATTATGCGTCGCTATTGTTATTAACAGGGTAAGTATTTTAGCAGAACTATATTTGTAGGAAGTATACTACCTTTAGCGACGATTTGAATGATAAAATAAACGTTGCTTTTAGATACAAAATTCTGTTGCTTTTAGTTGTGTTTGTATTTAATTTTACTTTTTATTTCAATTTTTTCATTAAGAAAAAAAATTTTATTTTACAGAAATTGAAAATCTGCTTTAGCTTTAAAAAATTTTAAATTATTTTCTTGAAATAAAATTTAATTAGTTTACTTTAATCTGAAACTAGCACTTTTAGCAATGAAAATACGTCGCTAAAGTTATTAGCACATCTTTAGAAATGGCGTTGATAAACCGTAGAACACCGTCGCTAAAGATCACGCAGAACGGTAGAAGCTGTGTAGAAAGAAAGATAAGAGAGACGTGATAGAAGCCCGCTACATGCTCGCAATGAGCGATTAGGGTTTCGAATTGGGGATTTCGGTGGATTGCTGGCCGACCCAAGCCGGCGTCAGATTGCGGGATTCTGCACTCCAGCTGACTGGCGTTTTCTGATTTGATTTAATCAGGTTTTCAATTTTGTCGGAACTGATTCGGTTGTCACAGGTTTGTAGAGATATTCATCGGAGGCGTGCGGAAATTGAAAACCTTAGAATGGGTGACAAAGAGAAGAAGCGGTCAAAAAAGGCCTCCTCTCAGGTCCGCCTTGCATCCTCGTATTGTTGTGTTTGTATGATTTGTTCAGTGTGTTTGTGGAATTTGAATCGGTATGACAGCTTTGACTTCATGATTGATCCTGAGGCAAAATTCACCGAAGATTGGATTTTGTCACAAACCCAGTTCATTAGATATGAAGTTGTTCAGTTAGGGCAGTTTCGGGTGGTTGATGAGTAATTATCGTGGCTCATTGTGTATGTCATATCCTCAGATTGAAGAGAGCTGGTGGCGACGAGCGTCTTTAGAGTTAACGCTTTTGTTTGCTTTTGGTTTGATGATGCTGAGCTTTGGACTGAAAATATTTTCAGATTTTTTAAGGTTGCAGTGTGTGGGCAGGTTCGAAAGAAGATGAGGCATCGAAGCAGGAGCAGGAAAAGGAGCTCCAAGAAGATGCACCGTACAGAAGATTCTTATTCCGAGTCAGATGACGAATCACGAAGCTTAGCATCATCGAGTTCTGAGGAGGATGGCAAGAGAAGGGGGTCTAAGTCGCGAGCTAGGAAGGATGGTAAGGCGCGTAAAAGGAGGGCGAGGAGCAGCTCGTCAGGAAGTGATGGCAGTTTTGATTCGCCTCGTGCGAAGAAGAGGAAGAGGTCGAAGAGGAAAGTTGAGGGTGGGAGGAAGAAGACCGGCAGGAAGAGCAGGAGAGCTGTGAGCGAAAGTTCTGAAAGTAATTACGAGAAGCCGAGAGGTAGTTCTAAGAAGAAAGAGTTAAGTAGGAGATACGGTAAGGAAGATAGTACGAAAGAAAGGAAAAGGTATCGATCACCGAGTCTTTCTACATCGAGTGGTGCGAGCGAGAAGGAAAGGAAAAGGAAGAGATATCGATCACCAAGTCGTTCTTCATTGAGTGTGAGTAGTGAAAGTGAAAATAGGACGAAGAGGAAAAGATATTGGTCTCCCAGCGGTTCGTTGTTGAGTGGGAGTCGCGATCAACATATTGAAAATGAAATAGTGGAAGTTCAGATTAAGCCCGTGAGGAAATTGAGCTCAATAATTGTTTTTCCGAAGGGCACAGATCTGTTGACAATGAGAGGGGAACATGAGAAAGATTACGCCAGGCGGGATGAATACGGTGAAAGGAGCTCCAAATCAAACCTTGTTGAAACGGGTGAGCAGATCAACGAGAGTAGGATAGAAGATTCGGTTTCGGTGCGAGATAATCAGGACTTGGAGTTGATTCTAAGGTTGAAAGCTTTGGAAAATCTGAAAAAGTTTCGAGGGCCCGAGAAGGGGGGAAAATCTGATAAGGCGGAAATAAGAGTTGAAGTCGTGAAACAGCTGCCGGAGCCTGAAATTGTTGCTGATCAGGAGAGAATTGACGGCCGCCGCATGAAACATTCTTTCTCATCAGACAAAGATCCAGGTCTTATAATCGACGATTCTTCTAAAGATGTAGATCAGGTAAGTACTCTAAAGAAAGAGGAAGTTTTGACTACTCCATCCGGAAGTATAGAAAACGTAAGCGAGCCCTTTCAGCTTAGTCTAGATCCTCTGGCAGATAAGAAATCTAATATCAGGGATGACAGACGCATTACAGTCTCTCAGCCTGGTCAGTCTGATCCATTACTCGCAAGTCAAGAACCTCCTGCCGCCTGCTCCACTAAGGAACTTAAGTTATCTCCCCCAGAACCCCTCGGCGCAGCCCCAGAGCTGGACAGATGCAGCTCAGATAAGAGTGGCAGCATGGCAACTGATAAAGTCAAGCCCAAGAGCGTCAGCGACAATATCAAGGAAGCCAACACCGCTGCCACATCTACTTCCGACAACCCGTCTTCTCCCACCACTGTGGCTGGCGGGTATCATGCTGAACTGAAAGAAAGCTCACAGTTCCAGGAGAAAACCATGTCTGTCATGCGCGGTGGTGAACTGGTACAGGTATGCAAGTCGACCACGCCCTCACACCTTTATGAATAAATCGCGCTCTTATCATTTTAGCAGTAGCTTCTGAAAGTTCCGCCTGATGGATTTCGTCAACAATTTTTTACACCCAGGTGAGTTACAAGGTCTACATCCCCAAAAAAGCGCCTGCTGTGGTCAGGAGACGGCTCAAGAGATAGACAGCCAAAGTGAAACAGCTCGAACAGTTCTCCGATTTTTTGGCCTATTCATTTCAGCTCCAGTTTTACACAAAATGGCTGGAATGAGCGCTTCAACACTGAAGCGAAGCCACCAAACCTCTCAGTATCCGCCGATGAACGCACCTTGTTCCTGCAAGCAGCTCTCTATACATTTTGTTCTTAGCATATGCTTCGTGTACTGGAAGTAAATCTATTGCTACTCAATTTTTATGGCAGAAGAAGATTCATACAGAGACGCGTTTTTTAGATTTTCCTACTAGTGGAGGCTGCTGGTGTAACTTTGCAGGGACTTAATTGTAATTATTAAATCTTACGCGGTCGTAATCTTACATATTTAATAAAAATGGTAATTGCATTCAGGCCCCTGAAGTTTATGTTTTATCTCAATTTGGATGCTTTTGGAACCAAAATTCTCAATTGAGTCCCATCAACCTTCTTCAGCAACACCGCGGGAAAAAATTTCAAATTTGCCCGATTTGCTTCGTTTGCTATCAAATATACCTCCTTCTTGGTTTCTTATCCATTCTACCCTACTTTTTGAAATTCAGCTGATTTGGCATCTGGGGTTGTGTGATTCTGGTGCTGATGTGGGAATTGAGGTCTTTTGAATCTGGGTTTTTGGAGTGCTTGAGAGTGTAAAGGTTTGATCTTTTGTGTTTGGAGTGGAAAAATGAGCTGATTTGCCATCTGGGGTTTGGAGATTTTGGTGTTTGATTGTGAACTAACCAATTTTGTCGTCTGGGGTTTTGATCTTTTGAGTCACTTTTGAGCTTGGATTTGTGGCAGTAAGGAAGGTAATTGCTGAGACAGCTTGGTTTCTGTCTGCAGGTATTTAGTTCATGCAAACGGGATTTGCGCCGGATATTCCCTCCTCTCCGCCATCTTCGCCGCTAGGCTTCAGCCCTCAAAGCCTCGAGCCTGGACCTTCTTCCTCCTCGACCAGGTACTGATATTTAGATCCCATACTCGTACCGAAAGCATCTTTTGTTACAACTTATGTTACCAATAAGGTGTTGTTGAACTGTCCCGTAACGAGTCTCACGAGCCCTCAAAGAAAGTGTGCGGCCCAAGACACTAAAAAAAGAGACAACTTATGTTTTTGAGTTGTGTGTTTCTTCAGGCTCTGACATATGTGATCCTGGCCGCCGGAGCGGTGGCCTGCGAAATCCTCTTCCTAGAACACAAAGGAGATGAGGCTGTGACTTGGAGTGAAGCCTGCGGCTCCTTTGGCAAGTTCTGCCACAGGGCAACCGCATCAGTCGTCATAACTTTCGTATCAGTCCTGGTCTACGCAGGCCTCTCTTTGATCTCATCCTACCGGCTTTTCACCAAGTACGACGCTCCGGTCTGCTTCCACAGCGGGAAGGGGACCAAGAATCCTGTCTTCCAGGGCTAGATCAGCTCCAGCACCGCCTCGGTCGCCGACTCTCTGCTGATCGTGAGTTCTTTAGTTGTGTGATATAAGCTTATTAATGAGACTGTTGCTGGAAAATGTGTAGTTGGATTCTGAAAATCGCCGGCACGGAAAATATCGATTGCTGTACTTTTAGCGATAAATTTATATATTTAGCGACGGAATGTTGCATTTTGCGTCAAAGAAATGCATATTCAGCGACGAAACTAGCACAAATGTAATATAAATTATCTATTTAACTTGCTTGTCAAAATGCTTCATGAGAATTTACCGCAAGAGTTATCTGAAAGTCAGACAAAAACCATCCAGCAGGAATCGAAACTAGCATCCCAAGAAAAATAGATCATGTATTTGCGACGGAATGTTACATTTAGTGTCGAAGAAACGTATATTTAGAGACGAAACTAACATTAATGTAATATAATTTATCTGTTTAACTTGCTTGTCAAAACGCTTCATGAGCATTTGCCACAAGAGTAACGTGAAAGTCTTACAAAAA
Organism: Kalanchoe fedtschenkoi; assembly: GCA_002312845.1. NCBI lineage: Eukaryota > Viridiplantae > Streptophyta > Magnoliopsida > Saxifragales > Crassulaceae > Kalanchoe > Kalanchoe fedtschenkoi. Next base: position 40,917 of record NQLW01000630.1, on the reverse strand, counting down.
TTATCCAGCAGAAATCGAAACTTGCATCCCAAGAAAACTAGACGGAAAAAAATGTGCCTATCAAGAATGAAAGAAAAATACCAAGCCGACTAACTATATAGTTCTGATAATGCAGGCCAGCCAGATGCTCAGACCGGAGTTTTCCTATTGGGTTCGAAGACGTACTTGAGCAGCGAGTCCTTGATGGAGAGGAGCTCGGGGAACTCGGCCTTCAGCTTCGACGCGTCCAGCTCGTTGTTGCTCCGCGGGGCGACGATGACCTTGGCCTGCTCCTCGAGCGTGAAGTTGGTGTACTTGAAGTCGGGGTCCATGTACGTCTTGTACATCTCGAGGATCTCGTTGTGGCTGACCACACCCGGGTTAGTGAAGTTCCAGATGCCGGTCAGGTTCCGCTTGGCCATCTCGACCGAGATCGGGAGGAGCTCGTCGAGGACCGTCATGCTGTTCGGGATGTTGACCACCTTGTTGTAGCGCGAGATTTTGGTGATGAAGTTGCGCGGGTTGCTGAGGTCGGAGGAGATGGGCATCCGGACGCGGAGGGTGCAGACATTGTCGTACTCTTTCAGCAGCTCCTCAACCTGGTCGAAGAAAAATCGACACACTCAAGATCAGATCAAAAGTCAAAATTTTAAGCCTACTCAGAGCAGAGATAGGAGAATGTACCATGGCCTTCGTCTTTGAATAGAAAGAGCCGATGAAGTTTGGCGTGTCTTGCTCCTTAAACCCGATGCCGGAGCCCTCAGGGTGAGCAGCGTCGTACTCGAAGATACACCCGGTGGCGAAGTTGACAACGCGCAGGCCGTGCTCCAAGCAAACATCGGCTAAGGTCAAGGTCCCAGCCACATTGGCGCGGATAGTTTCGGTCTTGTGAGATTCGCACCAGTCGACATTGGGCCTGCCGGTGACACCGGCGGCGTTGAAGACATGAGTAGGCTTCACAGCTTTTATATCAGCCACGAGCGACGCCCGGTCCTCCAAACGGCCCTTTCCGTACTCATAAGGAATCCCTTGCTTGGCGCATATCTCCCCAAGCAGCCCACCGATCCACCCTGTCCGGCCGTAAATCAAGAATTTGAACGGAGACTTTCCTTTCTCCTTTTCCACCGAACCGCTATCAGCAGACGGAGCTATCACGACCTGGGACGGCGAAGAGTTACAGTCCCCGGGCATCATCAGCATCCTCGGATGCGGCAGCAAAGCGCCAGACACATCGCCCCAGAAATCAGGGTTCTTCTTGTACCACTCGATGGTCTTCCTCAAGCCGTCCTCCCACACCGTACGCTCCGACCAGCCCAACTGTTTCAGCTTCTGATCGTCGAGGAAATACCGCTGATCATTAAACGGCCGGTTGTCCACATACTCAATAGACGTATCGGGATCCATCGAGAAAAGCTTGCATATGTCCCTCGCCACATCCGTCACTCTCCTCTCCCGCTTCGTCCCGATATTGTACACATGCCCGACTTCCCCCTTGTGCAGAATGATGTCGAAGGCCTCCGCGACATCCTCGCAGTACAGATAGCTCCGGACATTTGACCCGTCGCCGTGGATCGGCAGCTTCTTCCCTCTCATAGCCAGCAAAACGAACTTCGGAATCAGCTTCTCAGGAAACTGATTCGGGCCATACACGTTATTCCCCCTCGTCGTAATAATTGGCAGCCCATATGACCTGCCGTAGGCCATGACGAGCATTTCAGCCCCAGCTTTCGTCGCGGAGTAAGGATTCGTCGGCAGGAGCTGCGACGCTTCGTGGTTTCCAACCACCGCGTCCTCGTCAGTCTCTCCGTATACCTCGTCTGTGCTGACATGAATAAACCTCCTGATCTGCCCGGCCGCGACCTTGCAGGCCTCTAGGAGCACGTGAGTCCCGTAGATGTTGTTCTTGGTGAACTCGAAGCTGTTGCCGAACGAGTTGTCCACGTGGGTCTGCGCCGCAAAGTGCATGATGGTGTCGATGCTCTCCGTGATGAGGAGGTAGTTGACCAGATCGGCGCTGGCGATGTCGCCCTTCACGAACTTGAAATTGGGGGAGGACCGAGAGGGGTCGAGGTTCTTCAGATTGGAGCAGTAGTCGAGCTTGTCGAGGACCACGATCTTGTACTCAGGGTGTTCACGGCTGAGCCTGTTGGCCACATGGGAGGCAATAAATCCGGCTGCCCCGGTGATCAGGATATTCTTCGGGACGTAGGTCGACATTTTGGAGCCGGTCTCTGCACAACCAAAATGAAAGATGAGAGGTGACAATCCCCACCAACAGAGTGATTAATATTACATTAATAAAAAAAACTCATAGCACAATTCTCTTATGATCTTATGGATCTACACGAGAAATCACTCAAACATCAGCTTCAGGAGATCGGCATTTCTACAAATGCTGCAGAATTTGATGCATGCTGGGGCTGGTGAGCTCAGCTTCAGATAATCAGATCAGATCAAAGATCAAACCGTTACAAGCACAATCTCAGATCAAAAGTTTACATGCACAATCTTAGACCAAACTCGATCTACCAGACAGATCCAGATCCAAAAATCCTAAACCTATCAACCAAGCAATAACCAGATCAAACACATCAAGATCAAAACTTTAAGCATCTACCACCAGATCCAGCCAAAGGGTCCGAAACGCAGATCACAGAAGCCCTGAATACATCATATAAACAACATGCGAGGATGCGATTTCAGGCGACGGGAGACTTACGATTGAGATCAGCCCAGATGAGAACAGCGGATAAATCTCCCGAATTGGGGACCGGGTGGAATTGTGGGAGAGCGGAATTGTATGAAAAGAGGGAGGAAGAGAGTGGAGACGATTATATAGGGCTGAAGCGCAATGAGGCCAATCAAACGAGAGAGTTGCGGAGGAGCCGCGTGAGGGACACAGCGCAAAGGAAAGAAGAGAAGCTGGCAAATCCACCGACGTTGGAGGGTAATAATCAATCACATGTTCACGCGGCTGTCAAAGATTTTTCTTTGGGTTTTTTTTCCCAATTTGTTAAAATCGGTAAAGGAATGAAATTTTCAATACCCAATTGGTCGAAATCACAACCCCAGAAATCAAGACTGGAAATTTTGGCTATTCTCGACAACCCCGCAAAATCAACATCGAAGTTGTTTTGCTGAAGCTGTGGCCTTTTTTTGACATGGGTGTGAATCTGAGTTCATCGGTGTGATTCACCTAATCAATTTATTTGGACATCTATTAACTACTGGTCGATGTGGAGAATGGTTCACCCTCCTCAGAATACAATATGATGCGGATGGTGCGTTTCATGAACATAAATGATTTTTATAGTTTGAAAGTATTATGTAAAGTTTAGATTTTATATGATGTTTTATGATGAAAGAAAAGATGTTTTAAAATTACAAATGTTATATCAAAAATAGTCTCTCATGATTTTTTATCTAATCTGATAATTTCGCTTCATTCTCGAACTTCCGTTTAATTATTTTTCATTCTGACTTTTTCACAAACCGTAAAAATATAGCACTGTTTTGGTCCACTTCATTCTCATCGACATTATTTTCGCAGTTATGAAATACCCCACATTTTCGCAGTTATCGGTTATCAGTTGTTTGCTGTTGAATGTGCACACGTCGTCGTGGTATGAGTGGCAAACAGTGCATGTGATATTATGATGTGGGGTTTCAAACATGGCGACGAGTAACTAGATTTGAATATGATAATGATGTTTTTTTATTATTTGGTTTTGAACGTAGATGTACACTTTTGTTCACTCATAATGTCCTCCCAAAAGTTTCTAACTTGAGACCGATTCTTAGCTAAATGCCAATAAGTCTTACAAAGCATATAATGTAATCCCTAACTGACTCTCCTACCCTTACTTATCTTCACATTTCACTTTATTCATATGACAAAACTCTCTCTTTAAAAGTTAAGACCCATTGACTTATGCTGAATTCACATCTTTACTTGTGACACGGAGATGAGATTGGTTGGGAGTGGGAGGAGAAACCTATCCGCTCTCAAATCGAGCGCTCCCCTCTCTTACGTGATCCACCCTATGTAATTCATATTTAATTTTATTTTCGTTACAAATAAAAAATTTAAGTTTGTAAGTTATGGTTCAACAATCTAATATAAGTTACTTTTTATTTTCCGTACTCATTTATGTGAGACATTTGTCAAATGCTCTTACTCAACAATTTCTGTCTCACTTGGAGAAATATTATATGCTCTCCTTCGATCAGTACTTTACTATGCTTCTCCTTGTCGCATGCGAAACGCTCTCTGCGTCTCCCCTCGTATCTCAGTGTCCAACCTACTTTTTAAGTCTCTAGCTGCTCCGTGGTGTTCTTCATATTCGGGGTGTCTGCTCTTAAACTACACACATGTCTCACGTCGCGCATATTTATCTCATACTGAATCATGGATTTAATTTTTCAACATGTCATGTGATTAGTCGCAGTGATTGGTGTGTCCACGTGGTTGACTATATCTATCTAAATTTTTTTACTCAAATGGATATTTAAGGATTTCTTTGGTCTAGAGAAAATTTGGTGAAAAATGAGAAGGAAAAATTTATGAGAAAATGAGAAGAAAATTTTGTATGAAAATTAAATGAAAAATAAGAAAGAAAATTTGTTAAAAATAAAGAATGTTTTAAATTTTTTTCATCATTTTTTAATCTCAAACCAAACAAGATAAAATTTGATGAATTCCATGGAGGAATTTATTTTCCTTCAAATTTTTCTTTCCACCAAATTATCCTTAGACCAAACACGAATTAAGTCGAATTTTGATTCATTGAAAGTGAGACAAGATTTTCGTAAATGAAAGATAAAATTTAAAACCTAAGCGAATATAAAATTCAAAATTCAATCTATTTATAATTAGAACATTTTTTTTTTAGATCGAATTAGACTGAAAAAAAATTCTTCAATTTTTTTAAACAATTGAAATCAATAAGTGCATGCCGATTAGAGATAATTTTCCATTCTAGATCTAATTTCATAAATCCCTATTATCATAATGTCGTCGTTGGAGATTATAATTTGATGCTAAAATCCAAATTCCCGGGTGTGTTTAGTTTATGGAAAATTTGGTGGAAAAGAAAATAAGGAGGAAAATTGGTAAAATTTAATGTTTGGGTTTAGATGGAAAATATGAGAGAAAGAAAATAATGTGAAAAGTTAGGAGAAAAATTAAGGTAAATTAAAAGGAATTTTGAAAGTTTCTTAAATTTTCTATTCTAAACCAAAAAAAAACTTTCCATCAAATTTTCCTTTTCCTATAATTTTCCCTAAACCAAACACAGCCTAACAATAATGAGAAACTTCAACTGCTTATTTATTTTTTACTTTTTGTTCCTAGAAGCGGAGAAGGTTTGGAAAGACTTGAAAATCTTTTCGTCAAAAATATTTCTAAACTAATAGCGTCGAAAAGACGAAGTCCCAAATGCTGAATGATTTCTATGCCAAACATCTTTAAATACCGCAAATTGCTTCTGCCACGTGATCATCTATTGATCGGAGCTTCGTCCCAAGAGATCAATAATCTCCTTGCTAATGGTCACTCTGACCGTGAGCATCATCAATTCGGTCCTCATCAGCGCATCTACGGATCGGTATGGAAGGAACTGGTGATGCTCACGGGTCAGTGTGACTTACTGGCAGAGTCTTCAAGAGCTTTGCGGCTGCGTCGGCTCAGGTAAGCAACCTCTCTTTCCCAGCTTGGCTGTTTGGGTGCAGTTATTTCTCAACCGTCCCTGTTACTGTACTTTCGTCGCTAAAGGTAAATGCTCGTCAACAGGAGTCCGATATTCGTTCTAAGAGTCCTGTTATCGATAGACCCGAGGAAATTTGTCGCCGTTACTATTGTTGTGAAAAGTTTATTTTTGTCGCTAAAAGTGTTAACTTCGTCGTTGACTGATTAACGGGAAAAAGGCATCTGATCTGATGATGTGTTCTCGTCAACAAGTTGTGTGAAGTCTGATGGTCTTGATGATGACGATTTTCTTTTTGGAGGATATTCGTAGTGGTTGCTATTGTATCACTTTCATCATTTAAAGCAATTTTTTGTAGCTAATATTAAACTTTCTTGATAAAACTGATTTTCTTGTCGCTGAAAGTTCAATCCCTGAATATTTTTTTCCATTTTCTTGATGGTGTTCTTGCCTGATGATGAGTTCTTGAAAGAGCTGAGGATGAAGTTATCCAGATTAGTTGCTATTGTTGTACTTCCTCGCCAAAAGTCATAAGTGCGTTTCTAAAAGTAGACTTCTAAAAGTTCGATATTTTAAGGCCGGAAACAGCTAAAGTAAATGTGTTCTTGTGTTGAATCTCGTGATTTCGTGAAATTGCAGTAGCTCTTCTAGTCAGAAGACATTCTCTGTCGTCGCTATTATCTGGTATTCGTCAGCAAAAAGCCAATTTTTCGTAGCTAAAGATTTTTTTCCGTCGCTAAACAGAACAAGTTTCGACCACATATTTCTCGATGACTATAGAGTTTTTGCATCGTTGATTTGTTCTTCAGAGCAACGACGCCGTTCTGCCATGATCAACGCCGCGCTGAGTACTCCGCTGGCGTTGACTTCTCGAATGATCCGAGGCCCGATGATGACGTGGCAGTCCGAAACCATCGCTTCATCCTCCACGTGGCAAAATCAGAGCCCGAGAACTCCGCTTGCGGCAGCGTCTTCTCGAACTTCTAGACACGCCTTCATCTTCATCATCATCCATGTGCAGATCGTAATGGCTTCACCTGCGGTTGCTGCTTCTTCTTCCCAGAGTGCGATCTTCATCGGTCTCACCAGCTCAGCTCGGACCCCGTCGCTGACCAAACCTGCCATCCTCGCACACCCTCGTCTCCTGAAACCTCCGAGATTCGCAGGCGGAGGGGTTGCGTCACCGATTCGCGCAATGGGCTCGTCCGCTTCCTCCCCAGAAAACGTACTCATCTCATCAATCTCAACTCTGCATAAATTCCTCTTCATCACACTGCAACTTTATCTGCAAGATCACATCTTTACATCTTTTAAGGTTGCTCAATTACAGTACTAAGAATCTCAGTCGAATAGCATTTGGCGAAATATCCCGAAAATCCGATTAATTCATATTCTAACTACTTCTTTTACATATCTGATGATGGTTTGATCGGAATTGTTGAGTGACCCAACTGGGTTTGTCATGTGTGTCTTTCGTGCTTGTTTAGGATTCTGTGTAGAATTTGTTGCAGATATTTCAACCCATCAACCTGAGCTTTGGTGTTTTCAGAAACAGGAGACTGGCGGTGGCAGCAGCGGCACTTTGCCGAGTGATGATGAGCTCAAGAAGCGACTGACGCCTGAGCAGTACTACGTGACTCGACAGAAGGGGACTGAGAGGGCCTTCACCGGGTAAGCGGCTCAGTTTTGATCAGTAAGCTCTTGTCTGATTTCCTGCACTCTTTGGTAGTAGTTTTTGTTGCTTTTGTTGTGAACTTGTGATAAAGTTTGTTACTTGGGGCCCGAAGTTATAGTCTGAGCTAGTAGTCGAGAAATGTAGGACTCATCTGCATTACTCACCAGTTTGTCTATGATTGTTATTATTAATTTATATTTGAAAAAAAAAGTTAGTTACTTTCTGTTTGAAGTTATAGTATGCCCAGAAAATGAGTGTGTCGAGATGGCTGGAGGAATCGCCAATCTGCATTTTCACCATCTTGTCGATTTTTTTTTCCAGTGAATATTGGAACACCAAGACTAAAGGAACTTACCATTGCATATGCTGCGACACGCCTCTCTTCGAGTAAGTACGCGTAAGCCTTATTGGTCTTGGCCTATCGAGTCTCGAACATAGGTGATTCGAAATCAGACTGACTTTTTTGATTGTATTTGATGTATTGATAAGAACGTCGTTGAGAGTTTATGTCAAAAAAAAATCTGGTCTCACTAGTAAGCAGTAAGTTAGAATCGAATCCGCGAGAATAGAACTGTAAAATTAGTGACTAACAAAAGATAAAATAAAATGACAAAACTTAAAAGGGGGTTTTAAGATTTTGGTCTCATCATGTATGCAGGTCATCGGCCAAGTTTGACAGCGGAACCGGCTGGCCGTCATACTACCAGCCTATCGGCGCCAACGTGAAGTCCAAGCTCGACTTGTCCATCATCTTCATGCCCAGGACGGAAGTTCTTTGCGCAGTCTGTGATGCACATCTTGGCCATGTCTTCGACGACGGCCCCCCTCCCACCGGGAAAAGATACTGCATCAACAGGTGACGCTTTCCCCCCCATTTCTTGATATCCTCCTTTCTGTTAAATCAAATAGACTCGTGTTTGACGTTTTACCATTTTGCCTCTGCAGCGCCGCGCTGAAACTCAAGCCAGCAGAAGGCGGCTCTCAGTCCCCAGCAGCCGAAAAATGAACTATTTGTAGTCAGACTGTAATCTCAAAGTGGCTTTGCTCTCTTCTTCCTCTTTTGCTCTCTCCTGGAATCGCACTCAAGCGCAGTGAGTTCTGGATATTATTGTTAAGTGAGGAAATCCACCCATAGGCCATATGTGTCCAACATTTACCCCTCTCCGCCAATCAACTATGTTTAATAAAATTGGATAAATTGATGAACCGAATTAAATAAATTTGAATGGATAGATTTGATTTGGTTTGAAGTGTTCAGTCGTTCAGAATAATGTCATTTTCTGAAAACTTGAATATAAATGGTTTTGTTAGATTTTTTTATTTTTTCCAACCTAATCATGCAAACTATTTTAGTATATTTTAGATGATATATAAATTTAACGGAATATATATATTATAACTCAGTACATACATACCATTATTTGTATAAAAATCTCATATTTAATAAATAAATCAGCAAAATAAAACTAGTGAAAAAAACTAATCGAACAATATGATTTGATTCGATTTTTTTTGAAGCTATGAATTTGGTTCGGTTTCAAAATTTTCAAACTAATTCCAAACCAATTCCAAACAGTTCAATTTTACATTTTATTGAAAATAAAAATGAACGGAATCCTTACACTCTACCATTACAATGAGTAAGAGCTATATATATATATATATATATATATATATTTTTTTTTTTGTGGCTATTAAGGGATTGCACATTTCTTTAATATCTCACGTACTTCCTAAATATGAATGTCTTCTAACATATTCTTGCTTGGAAAATTTCAATGGCCGATCACAATGCAACAAGATATTGTCGCTTTTATTTTCATACTCTAAATTTCGATAGTGAAGATTCTTCTGACAGGGCTTGACTACAGTTTCTGCAAGATGATACGAGCTCCGTGCTGAGGCTGAACGACGAGCACCGTCTGCGGAGCGTGCGCGTAGGAAGGAGACAGCTTGAACGAGAATCTCCGCAGAATCATCGCCAGAGCCATCTTCGCCTCCGCCATGGCGAAGTTCTGCCCGATGCAGATCCTCGGACCGAATCCGAACGGCAGGAACGTCACTCGCCCCTTCGTAGCCTTCAAGACTCCCTCCGCAAACCTCGCGGGGTTGAACTCCTTGGCGTCCTCGCCCCAGAGTTCTCGGTCGTGGTGGATGGACAGTATCGGGACGGACAGCGTGACCCCGGCCGGTAATGTCAGTTTGCCGAGCTTTGTCTCCTTGTCGACCGTTCGAGCTGTGAATACCACCGGCGGGTACAGCCGGAGAACCTCGTGCAATATCATCGTCACCTGCCGCCAGAAAATGTAAGCTTCAAGTTA
>NQLW01000630.1:11146-25135 GCA_002312845.1 Kalanchoe fedtschenkoi | reverse complement strand
ATCCATATGGGAAGATAATTTTCCTAAGTCAAGGAGAGGGTCGAGAGAATTCAGGATGACTTTCAAGGACAATGCTAAAGTCAAGACCAAGATATACGCTACGAAGGGGAGGAAAACATCCTCGCCTCCGCCCTCGATCCCTACCTCAGATTAATCGAGATTTCAGGACGCCCATCATATTAGCGCGAGTCCATTATTATAGCGCCTGCGCGCGCCTTTGTATCGCGGCGGCCTAAGTGCCCCGCCCCTTTCGTATCTCGCCCCTTTTGTAGCGCGCTCTGCGCCGTTTCTTTTATATATAATAATGAAGGGGTTCTTAAAAAAAAAAAAAAAATATGTAGGGTTGATAAGCTTCCTATGCTTAACCCACTTATCATCTTCATAAGTGGCTACACCTGTTGCCAGCAATCTCGTCAGAGGGTTGCCTTTTGGCTTATGGAATTCGCTTATCTTATTAAAAATGTCTTTTATCAGCTCAGGCTCCATTACAAGTATTCTTGGTTTCGGACCGAGCCACATGATTGAACTATTACCTGTATTTCACAAAACAAACAAAAAATTTGCAGAGTTAGTCTTGTCTTCTCTTCGATGAAGATGGAAACCTCATACACCAAAATATAAGCAACGTTACCGTATGTCTTGAGACACTGATCAACATAGGGAAGAAGGCGAGGGACGATACTTTCAGACAGACCGATGGGCTTAGATTTGGCTTCTTGCATCATCTTCAAATTTTCTTTCATGTCCCCATATAAAATTCGGTATGAGCCTCCTCTAACACCTTGTCGCTTCAAGCTCCTCTCAAGTCTCTTTGGTGTCAGCCACAGCCAGTTGATGACTTGATATGCCCATGTGAGGATCAGAACGCTACTAAGGAGAGCCGCTATGAGTGTTGCTGTGGTCACTGTACTATCCATTTCTGGTAAGACAGTTCTTCAGATCTAGTGAAAATTATTATGCTGATATTTGGGATCTCTATTTATTTATGCACTCAGAAGACGTATACTTGTTTGACAAGGCTCTGAGAAAGATGCAGATGTGGAAAATTCAGAGATAAGAAGACAAAGTGGGCTCCCAATTCTGATATTTGTTGCTTGCTAAGGTCTTGTTGGATCAGATTTGGTGGAGTGAAAGCAGACAAATCCTTGCTAGCCCTCCAAGCATTGGAGATTTTATTGGTCATAAAAACAACAAGTATTGGATAAGTCTTATAACACTAGTATATGGCCTGAATTTGTCTCCTCATTAACTATTGATATGCTCTGGTAACATCATGAAGAGTAAATTTTGATTTAAACAGATGGAAAGATTGCAGAAGGTAAATCTGAAGTCGGTACTCCGTGCAGGTAGGAAAATATTTGTAGCACCAGAAAGTAAAGTTAAAGTTTACGTAGAATCAAGTGAGCTCCATGCTGTGGCTGGAGAGTGACCCTTGTGTAAGGGGCATGAGTGTATGAAGGGGAGAGCTCGAATGAGAATTGTTGTAGAATAAGCGTCATGGCCATTTTAGCTTCCAAGACTGCAAAGTTTTGGCCAATGCAAATTCTGGGTCCCCAAGAGTGTTGAATAATGATATAACAAAGAAAAAAAATGACGGGGCCCACGTTTGAATCTTACAACCAAGCAAGGACAAATCGAAGGATCGAGACGCAGTTTTTTTTTTCTTCAACGAATTTATTGCAGTCACGCATGTCGCTGAACTGTGCTCTCAATTACGCCTGTTTGTGTTTTTTTGTCTGTCTCGCATGCCTATTTCACTATAAAAGAGGGCGAACGTTAGGAGGAAATAAATCCCCCCGGCAATTCCTTTACTCATTTTGCTTATTTGTATTACGAGGGTTTTTCTCTACTATTGTCAGTCTATTTTCGTAATGGTTTTATACCGTAAGGAAATAAATCAATATTTTTTCTTCCTCCAAAATTTACCAAATTTCATATACACGTTCAGTTGAGTGTCGAGATTATTGAAAGATCCTAACATTTGGTATCAGAGCTCGGTTCGTCGTACAAAATATCAGGAGTGATATTTTGAGTGTTATATTGTAGTTGAATTATGTCCAACTCAGTTTCACTACAATTACCACAATTCGACGGTACGGACTTCGGCGAATGGTTGATCTGTATGACGGCATTTTTTCGGTCTCAAGATTTATGGAATTTGATCGAGACGGGCTACACCGAAGTAGTCGGGGAGGCATTTGATGCTCTAAAAAAGGGAGAAAAAGATTCACTGTCGGATACAAGAAGGAAAGATCAGAAGGCCCTGTATGCCATCTTCCAAGCCATGGAGAAGCCGGTATTTAGAAAAATATTTAAGGCACAAACATATCACGAGGCGTGAACTATCCTACAGAAGAATTACAAAGGAGACGAACGAGTTATGCGGATGCGCCTGCAAACTCTAAGGGGGGAGTTCGAGTCACTCCGAATGACTGACTCGGAAAATGTATCGGCATTTTTTGACCGCGTCCAAGTTGTCGTTAACAATATGATGGTTAACGGGGAGACGTTGGAGGAGCAACGAGTCGTCGAGAAGGTGCTACGATCGTTGCCAGCAAGATTTGAATATGTTGTAGCCGCTATCGAAGAGGGGCACAACATTTCAAAAATGTCGACTGAAATGTTACTGAGTTCTTTGTGTTCACACGAGCAACGTATGAACAAAAAAGTTAATAAATTAAGCCAACAGCAAGCGCTACAAAGTCGGGTTGAAAATGGAAGTCGTGGAGGTCACCGTGGAGGTCAAGGTCATGGACAAAGCCGAGGTAGAAGCCAAAATCACAACACGGGACGAGATAAGGCCAACAGAAGTAATTCTCAAGGAGCTCGCGGTGGTCATACTGGAGGACGCGATAAGTCCAGAATCAAATGCTACCGGTGTCATCAGTTCGAACACTACAAATCTGAATGACGAGCAAAATTAGAGAATGAACAAGCGGAACAGGCATGTGCTACCGAAGTACACCAAAATATGGTGTTAGCATGCAAAACCCCTGAAGGTTGTGGAAACTCTTTAGATATGTGGTATCTTGACTCGGGATGCAGCAACCACATGAGTGGGAGAAAGGAGCTTTTCTTCCGGTTAAATGAATCTGCTCATAATGAAGTCAGCTTCAGAAACAAATCAAAGATCCAAATCAAGGGGAAAGGTGATGTTCGGATCCAGACAAATGAAGGTACATTTATAACTATCACTGATGTATATTATGTACCGGACTTGTGTTGGAATCTTCTGAGTTTGGGGCAGCTGTCGGAGAAAGGTCATACTATCTCTATCCGAGATGGAATTTGTACCATTGAAGATAAAAGTCGGAAGATGATTGCCAGAGTCCAAATGACAAAGAACCGGATGTTCCCATGGATTCTTAAGAAGGAAGCTGTGATGAACTTCCAGATGATGGTGAAAGACAACAGTTGGCTGTGGCACTTAAGATTCGGCCATCTAAATTTCAACGGGTTGAAATTGTTGGCTTCAAAGAAAATGGTGACAGGATTGCCGTCCATTGAAGTACCTAGTCAGCCATGTGAGGCGTGTTTGCTTGGGAAGCAACACAGACAACCGTTTCCAGTTGGAAAGGTGAGGCGAGCAAACCATCCATTGGAGTTGGTTCATATAGACCTATGTGGACCAGTAGAGGTAGAGTCGCTTGGAGGAAAGCGGTATATGATGGCCCTAGTTGATGATTTTTCAAGAAAGACTTAAGTCTATTTCTTGAAAGAAAAGTCGGAGGCTTTCCAGAAGTTCAAAGAGTTTAAGACCTTTGTGGAAAAACAAAGCGGCTATGTTCTGAAGACGCTGAGATCAGATCGAGGAGGAGAATTCACTTCTAATGAGTTCTCGGACTTTTGTAAGACCGAAGGAATCAAGAGGCAGTTGACCGCCAGTTACACACCTAAGCAAAATGGCATAGCTGAGAGGAAGAATCGGACTATCTTCGAGATGGCCAGAAGCATGTTGAAGGCCAAGAAGCTACCAAAACCATTTTGGGCTGAAGCAGTAGCTTGTGCAGTGTTCTTATTGAACCGGTGTCCAACGAAGGCGGTTCATGCAAAGACACCATATAAGGCGTGGAGCGGTGAAAAACCAGATGTTTCCTGCCTGCGTGTATTTGGGTGTGAGGCATATCCTCATGTTCCAGAACAACAACGGAGGAAGCTCGATGACAAGAGCAGAAGAAGTATCTTCATTGGATACAGTGCTGATACGAAGGGGTACAAGCTGTATGATCCGACCACTAAAGATGTGATTATCAGCCGAGATGTCCAATTCGCTGAAGATGAGACTTGGGACTGGTCACAAAAGGATGCTAGACAGCCTGCCAGTATCTTCATTGAGGAGGAGCCAGTTGAAAACACACGTGCACCAGTTGAATCACCTGACCGACCAGTTGATCCAGAACCCACTAGACGTCCAAGCCGAACCAGAGTTCCATCAGTCCTTTTGAGAGACTATGAAGTCACTCGAGATGATGAGGAAGATAGTTCTGATGAAATTATGGTTAACTTTTGTCTGTTTGCAGATTGTGATCCTGTAACATTCGAGGAGGCAGCAAAAGACAAAGCATGGATCCAGGCCATGGATGCAGAGATTGGATCCATAGAGAAGAACGACACGTGGGAGCTGATGCCTTTGCCAGCAGGGAAAAAGGCAATCGGAGTGAAATGGGTATACAAGACAAAGTACAGCCCTGATGGCCAAGTTGATCGTCTAAAGACAAGACTAGTGGTGAAAGGGTACAGACAGAAGCCTGGAATTGACTATTTTGAGGTATTTGCACCAGTTGCTAGAATGGATACCATTCGATTGATTATTGCACTTGCAGCCCAGAATAAGTGGAAGCTACACCAGATGGACGTAAAATCAGCATTCCTTAATGGAATTCTGGAAGAAGAGGTGTAAGTTGAACAGTCACCAGAGTATGTTCAGAAAGGGCAAGAGAGAAATGTCTACAGACTAAAGAAAGCATTATATGGTTTAAAGCGAGCCCCACGAGCATGGTACGCGAGGATTGATACGTATATGCTGGAGAATGGTTTTCATAAGTGTCCTTATGAGCACACACTGTACATCAAGAAAGGTGCAGACGGTGAAATACTAATAATATGCTTGTATGTGGATGATCTGATATTTACAGGGAGTTCAGAGGCGATGTTTATCGAGTTCAGAGAGGCGATGACTCGTCAATTTGAGATGACTGACATGGTTTGATGTCTTACTTCTTAGGCATTGAGGTTGAACAAACTGATCATAGAGTCTTCATTTTTCAGAAGAAGTACGCTGGAGATATTTTGAAGAAATTCAAATTTGAAACAATGAAGCCAGTGCGTACTCCAATTGTTGAAAGGCTTGAGATGAAGAAGGATGGAACAGGCGAGCTGGTAAACTCCACCTCCTACAAGAGCATAGTTGGAAGTCTTCGTTATTTGACTTCAACTAGGCCAGACATTGTGTATGGAGTTGGAATCATCAGTCGGTTCATGGAGCAACCTCAGCAGTCACACTTGCTAGAAGCAAAGCGCATACTCCGGTATATCAGTGGAACACGAGATTATGGAATATTATATTCTCACACAAATGATTTTTGTCTGACAGGCTATTCAGACAGTGATTGGGCTGGTGATGTGGAAACTCGAAAGAGTACATCAGGGTATGCTTTCTATCTTGGAGATGGAGTAATTTCATGGTCTTCGAAGAAGCAACAGGTTGTTGCTCTTTCTACAGCTGAAGCGGAGTACATTGTTGTAACTACCGCAGCTTGTCAAGCAGTTTGGCTTCGACAGATATTGGAAGACCTGAAACACAAACAGGAGGAGCCTACATTGATTATGTGTGATAATAAGTCAACTATTGCATTAGCTAAGAATCCAGTGTTTCATGGAAGGAGCAAACATATTGCAATCAAGTATCATTATATTCGAGAGTTGGTCAAAGATGGTGAAATTGAGCTAGAGTTCTGTAGAACTGAAGAGCAGGTTGCAGATATCTTTACCAAGGGTCTCTCGAGTGATAAGTTTGAAATATTTCGACAAATGCTTGGAGTTGCAAGATGTTGTATCAAGGAGGAGCGTTGAATAATGATACAACAAAGAAAAAAAATGACGGGCCCACGTTTGAATTTTACAACCAAGCAAGGACAAATCGAAGGATCCTCGCGCAGTTTTTTTTTTTGCTTCTACGAATTTATTACAGCCACGCCTAATGCGGAACTGTGCTCAATCACGCCTGTTTGCGTTTTTTTGTCTGTCTCGCATGCCTATTTCACTATAAAAGGAGGGTGAACGTTAGGAGGAAATTAATCCCCCAGCAATTCCTTTACTCATTTCGCTTATTTGTATAACGAGGGTTTATCTCTCTAGTATTGTCAGTCTATTTTCATAACAGTTTTATACCGTAAGGAAATAAATCAGTATTTTTTCTTCCTCCAGAATTCATCAAATTTAATATACAAGTTCAGTTAAGTGGCGAGATTATTAAAAGATCCTAACAAAGAGAACGGGATAAATTTGACTTGGCCTTTGGTTGCACTGGACACTCCGTCGGAAAATCTGTCTGGTTTAAACTCATTAGCGTCTTCACCCCAAAGCTCAGGATCGCGTTGGATTGATAAAATAGGCACAGTCACTTGGACACCTGCAGGTAATGTCAGATTTCCTAGTACTTCTTCCTTGCGAGTTATTCGATTCACTGCTGTGGCCGGTGGGTATAGTCTAAGAGATTCATTCAGAATCATAGTCACCTACAATATGGAAGTAGTCACGTTTAGTGCAAAGTGCAAACTCGTCTAGAAGATGAAGAAAATATTAAAAAGAGAAAAACAGGCTTACAATTTTCAAGTGGTTCAATCGATCTAAATTCGGGATTTCATTTCCAAAGACCTGCAGAACTTCATCTCTGGCACGCTTCTGCCACCCCTGATACTGGCTCAATAAGATCATTGTCCAAACAAGCAGGCTTGAAGTACTTCCCTGGCCAGCAAAGTAAAACAACCTGCACTCCTCAATAACATCCCCGAGACTCATCCCAACATCACTTTTCATGTTTCCTCTCTTTCAGTGCATTGAGGTTGGATTCGAGCAGCAAGCCTAACAGATCACTTGTAGCACCCTTTCCCACAGCCATAGCTTCCTCTTTTTTCTTTATTATGACTTGAAGCGAAGCTTTTATTTCTTTGTCTAAAGCCTTCACTGTCAGGTTCATTTTTGTAGGCACAAACCTTGAACAAAAAGAACCAAGTAAATGAAAAGTTTGTAAATTGCATCTTGGAGACTAAAGAAAGCAGTAAAAGAGTGCGAGTCTAGTAGTCTACCTCCATCCAGGAAGGTAAACTGATAGATTGGCTTGCGCTACAAGACCGTTGAGCTCTGTCTGAAGTTCAAAGATCCGTTTCCCTTCTTCGTAACTACTCCGAAAAGCTGTCCGAGAGATCACATCCTTGGTCATGCTTTTATATCCTTCCACACGTCCAGTTCGCAGGATCCATCAGCAGAAGCCAGACAAAGCTTCTCCCATTTGCTTACCATCTCATTGCTGCTATGATGAAATGCAGGCATCATCTTCTGCACAATACAATAAATATCAGCCAACACAGAGCTGCAGCGGAAAAAAAATGCATTCACCATATACTGTTCACATCATGCCTTTGGGAAATATTCAAGAAGGCTCATCAAAACACTGACCGTAAGTGTCTCAGCATGGAAAGCTGGATTGATGAGTCTTCGGTGTTTTACCCACTGATCACCCTCATAAGCCGCAAGACCATTTGCCAACAATTTACGGCAAGGGTTCCGAAGGGGCTTTTGGAAATCATAGATTCTGTTAGACACCTCCTTTATCAGCTCAGGCTCCATGATATATACTTCTGGCCTTGGACCCAGCCAAACGATTAAATTCTTCCCTGCAGAGTCCCGAAAAACATTATTGTTTCCTATGAATTGAAAAATCTGCAGCAAAAAGGGTCAGACTAAAAACAATACCATAAGTCCGAAGAGATAGATGGAAATGAGGATGAACTCGAGGTATGATATTATCAGACAGATTGATTGGCTTGGATGTGGCTTCTTTGATTATCTTGGAATTGTCTTTCATGTCTCCATGCAATAATCTGTATGAATTTCCTTTTAAGACCTTGTTGCCTTAAGCAAGTTTCAAGTCTCTAAGGTTTTAGCCACACCCAGTTGTTGGCTTTTTACAACGATGTCATGGAGGAGAGCTGCTGATAATGATATTGCCAGTGAGGTCATTGTCATATTCATTGTTGCGTGGACAGATATGCTCAAAGCTTGTCAAGGAATGTGGAAGACTGCTTCGCTTACATATCAACAGGTATACTTTCATAAGCCTGAACCTTTAGATCACATATTGAAACTTTTTTATGTGTTTACTTTTTTGTTTTTTTATTTGTTACTTTATTACTGTTGCACATTTCCATATACTTTATTTCTCCACATGTCAATTTTCTTTTCCGACTAAAGAATAAATTTTTATCTTCTGGAAGCTATTTTATTATGTTATCCAATTTGGATTGGCGGTATCAAAGATTTCCCTTTTACTATGGGGGTGACTAAAGATAAATTTGGAGATATTGAACAGAGAGCTTATGGAAACTTGTGTATTCTAGAATGTTTCATCCCATTCACCCTCTCTAAATATGGGGCGAGACTGCTGAATGGAAATCTATGTGATTCTTTTATTGTGGAGATGTACTTATTGTTGGTGAGATTTCTTTACTAATTTAGCTGGGTGTCATAGTATTCTACTTGCATTTAATTGCAAGATAAACTTGAAATGACATGAAAATGCTAGACATCTATACAGGGTTGTGATATCTGAATTTCTTATCTGGTATGTATGATGATATGTTTTGCTCCATATGGAGGAAATGCAGGCACACGCTGTTGTTGTCTCCGTCGTGATAACAAGACTTTGAAGATAGATATGAGCTTGCATGTTCAAGTGCCAGTAGAACAGGCTGCTATCCAGTTGGAAACTTCTCAAAGAGATTATTGGTAAACAATAGGCAGACTAGCAAACGTCTACAAGCAGGGAACCCGTAGAGAATATAAAGCTAACGCTTGTGCAAGATCAAGGGTGCACCGTGTTGCGGTTGAAGAGTGATCAAAGTGTGAGGAGCGTGTGTGTAAGATGGAGAAAGCTCAAAGGAGAATCGCTGTAGAATCAATGCAATAGCCATTTTAGCTTCTAAGAGAGCGAAGTTTTGCCCGATGCAGATTCTTGGTCCCCAACCAAATGGCATAAATGTGACTTGGCTCTTGGTTGCTTTAGACACTCCTTCCGAAAATCTTTCTGGTTTAAATTCATTAGCATCGTCGCCCCAAAGCTTAGGATCGTGATGAATTGATAGAATTGGCATGGAGACTATGACACCAGCAGGTAATGCCAAATCGCCTAGCTTTGTGTTTTCATGCGTTTCTCTGTTCGTAATAGTAATTGGTGGGTATAGTCTGAGAACTTCGTGCAGGATCATATTTACCTGCAAGATTTCAAGAAACATGTTGGATATGTAAAATAATGAAAACCAAAATGAACAATACATGAACGTGCTGTTAATATTTGGTCTTACAATTTTCAGGTGGTTTAATCCATCGTGATGCGGCTTCTCAAGGCCAAAAATTTGTAGGACTTCATCTCTAGCGCGTTCTTGCCATGCCTGGTGCTGGCTCAGCAAGATCATGGTCCAAACAAGCAAGGTGGAAGTGGTTTCTTGGCCAGCAAAATAAAACAACTTGCACTCCTCAATCACTTCGTCGACAGTCATCCCGGCAGTTTTATCATTATTGTTTCCCTTTGTTTCTCTCCAGTTGGATTCAATCAAAAGCCCTAACAGGTCATCACTTGCAGTTTTGCCTTCCTTCATTGCTTTCTCCTTTTTGTTAATAATGGCACGGAGCGAAGCTACTATATCCCGGTTTAATGCCTTCATCTTGCGATTTGTTTTTGTAGGCACAAACCTATTACAAGCCATTTCTTGTGAAGAGTGCCTGGAGAGAAACAGTTAAAAAAACACAAGAAGAGAGGATTCTACCTCCATCCAGGAATGTAAACTGATAATGCAACTTGCATAAAAGGAATTGTCAGTTCACGCTGAAGCTCGAAGATCCTCTTCCCTTCTTCGTAACTACTTCCAAATGCAGTCCGAGAGATGACATCCCTGGTCATGTTCTGCAGGTCTGGCCACACATCTAACTCGTACGATCCGTCTTCAAAAACTAGCTTCTCCCACTTTTCAACCATTTCGGCACTACTCAGATAAAAATCTGGCACCATATTCTGCAACAGAGCATTGCTTATCAGATTCAGAAAGCTCCAGGTTCAAAGCATTCTTCAAAGTTATAGCTATTCGTATCTTGCAAAAGAAAACTTCGAAAGCCTTGGGGAGCACTGACCTTTATTTTATCGGAATGAAATGCAGGGTTGATAAGCTTTCTATGCTTAACCCACTTATCATCTTCATAGCTGACTACACCTGTTGCCAGCAATCTCGTCAGAGGGTTGCCTTTTGGCTTATGGAATTCGCTTATCTTATTAAAAATTTATTTTATCAGCTCAGGCTCCATTACAAGTATTCTTGGTTTCGGACCGAGCCACATGATTGAATTATTACCTGTATTTCACAAAACAAACAAAAAATTTGCAGAGTTAGTCTTGTCTTCTCTTCGATGAAGATGGAAACCTCATACACCAATAGATAAGCAACATTACCGTATGTCTTGAGACACTGATCAACATAGGGAAGAAGGCGAGGGACAATACTTTCAGACAGACCGATGGGCTTATATTTGGCTTCTTGCATCATCTTCAAATTTTCTTTCATGTCCCCATATAAAATTCGGTATGAGCCTCCTCTAACACCTTGTCTCTTTAAGCTCCTCTCAAGTCTCTTTGGTGTCAGCCACAGCCAGTTGATGACTTGATATGCCCATGTGAGGATCAGAACGCTAAGGAGAGCCGCTGTGAGTGTTGCTGTGGTCACTGTACTACCCATTTCTGCTAAGTGCTAAGACAGTTCTTCAGATCTAGTGAAAATTATTATGCTGATATTTGGGATCTCTATTTATTTATGCACTCAGAAGACGTATACTTGTTTGACAAGGCTCTGAGAAAGATGCAGATGTGGAAAATTCAGAGATAAGAAGACAAAGTGGGCTCCCAATTCTGATATTTGTTGCTTGCTAAGGTCTTGTTGGATCAGATTTGGTGGAGTGAAAGCAGACAAATCCTTGCTAGCCCTCCAAGCATTGGAGATTTTATTGGTCATAAAAACAACAAGTATTGGATAAGTCTTATAACACTAGTATATGGCCTGAATTTGTCTCCTCAATAACTACTGATATGCTCTGGTAACATCATGAAGAGTAAATTTTGATTTAAACAGATGGAAAGATCGCAGAAGGTAAATCTGAAGTCGGTACTCCGTGCAGGTTGGAAAATATTTGTAGCACCAGAAAGTAAAGTTAAACTTTACATAGAATCAAGTGAGCTCCATGCTGTGGCTGGAGAGTGACCCTTGTGTAAGGGGCATGAGTGTATTAAGGGGAGAGCTCGAATGAGAATTGTTGTAGAATAAGCGTCATGGCCATTTTAGCTTCCAAGACTGCAAAGTTTTGGCCAATGCAAATTCTGGGTCCCCAAGAGAACGGGATAAATTTGACTTGGCCTTGGGTTGCACTGGACTCTCCGTCGGAAAATCTGTCTGGTTTAAACTCATTAGCGTCTTCGCCCCAAAGCTCAGGATCGCGTTGGATTGATAAAATAGGCACAGTGACTTGGACACCTGCAGGTAATGTCAGATTTCCTAGTACTTCTTCCTTGCGGGTTATTCGATTCACTGCTGTGGCCGGTGGGTATAGACTAACAGATTCATGCAAAATCAGTCACCTGCAATATGAAAGTAGTCACGTTTTGTGCAAAGTGCAAACTCGTCTAGAAGAAAAGAGAAATGCATGCTTACAATTTTCAAGTGGTTCAATCCATCTAAATTCGGGATTTCATTTCCAAAGACCTGCGGAACTTCATCTCTGGCACGCTTCTGCCACCCCTGGTACTGGCTCAATAAGATCATTGTCCAAACAAGCAGGCTTGAAGTAGTTTCCTGGCCTGCAAAGTAAAACAACTTGCACTCCTCAGTAACATCCTCGAGACTCATCCCGACATCCTTTTCATGTTTATTTTCTTTCATTGTGTTGAGGTTGGATTCGAGCAGCAAGCCTAACAGATCACTGGTAGCACCCTTTCCCTCCGCCATAGCTTCCTCTTTTTTGTTTATTATTGTTCCACATTTCCATATACTTTCATTTATCCACATGTCAACTTTTTGTTGGACTAAAGAATAGGTTTTTATCTTCTGGGAGCTTTTGTATTCTTGTTCCACATTTTCGTCTACTTCTATTCCAAAGATTTTCCTTTTACTATGGGCGTGACCAAAGATAGATTTGGAGATTGTGAACCAAGAATTTATGGAAACTTATATATTCTAGAATGTTTTATCCCATCCGCCCTCTCTAAATTAGGGGGAGACTTCTGAATGGAAATTTATCTAATTCCCATTTTTTACGAATTGAGATGTACTTTAAAGTTGGTTGGATTTCCTTACTAATTTGGCTGGGTGTGAAAGTATTCAACTTGGATTTAATTGTAAGATAAACTTGAAATGGCATGAAAATGTTTGACAGTTATAAGGGGTGTGGTCTTTTCACTTTAAATTAAGTTGAGTCAGTGGCCTTTAATTTGGTTTCTCAAATTTGTTGTGATTTAATTTTACGACATTCAATTTTATTTCTTGAAAAGGGGATGATAAGGATGTTGAGAAAAATGGATGATTCTAATCTAATAGTGAGACTGAGAGAACCAAAACAAATTTTGGGACCGAGAAAATTAGAGAAAGAGGAGGATTTAAAGTTCGTGTAAATTAGTTGTTTTTGTGTCATTTGTATATTCACGATTTCTTTAGCTGTTTGAATCTCATGTAGGCAGTAGTATTCCAGCTTTCGGCGTATCACACACTGTTAAAATTATTCAAATATTCTTTTTGTTGGTTTGCTTGGTCAGGCCATGCTTTTTGAGGTTCACTTGTTGCCTTGGTGATAAAGCTGTCTGCCATCTGAATTTCGGATCTGGTGAGTAAGATGATATGTTTTGCTACATACGGAGGAAATGCGGGCACGCACTGTTGTTGCCTCTGTCGGGATAACAAAACCTTGAAGATGAATATGGCCAAGCGTATGCAATTGCAAGTTGGACATGCTGCAATGCAGTTGGAAGATATTATTGGAAAACACCAGGGAGACTAGCACAGGTCTACAGACAGAGTACCTTTAGAGAATGTAAAGCTACCGTTTGCGTAAGATCAAGGGTGCACCGTGCTGCGGTTGGAGAGTAATCAAAGCATGAGGAGTGTGTGTGTAAGATGGAGAAAGCTCTAAGGAGAATCGTTGTAGAATCAATGCAATAGCCATTTTAGCCTCTAATAGAGCGAAGTTTTGCCCGATGCAGATTCTTGGTCCCCCGCCGAATGGCAGAAATGTGACTTTGCCCTTAGTTGCTTTAGACACTCCTTCAGAAAATCTATCTGGTTTAAACTCATTGGCATCCTTGCCCCAAAGCTCTGGATCACGTTGGATTGACAGAACTGGTAAGGAGATTACGACACCAGCGGGTAATGCCACATCGCCCAGCTTTATTTCCTTGTGCGTTTGTCGGGTCAGAGCAAGAATTGGTGGGTATAGTCTGAGAACTTCGTGCAGGATCATATTTACCTGCAGGATTTTAAGGAATAAGTTGGCTTCAAAGTTACAAAACTCAAAAAGGACATACTGTTTTGTGAGTGATCGTACGATTTTCAGGTGGTGTAAACAGTCATAATTTGGCTTCTCAAGGCCAAAAATTTGTAGGACTTCATCTCTGGCGCGTTCTTGCCATTCCTGGTACTGGCTCAGCAAGATCATGGTCCAAACAAGCAAGATAGAAATGGT
>NQLW01000630.1:0-10736 GCA_002312845.1 Kalanchoe fedtschenkoi | reverse complement strand
AACAGGAGAAGGCTCGGGGAGCAGCTGACCTTTATTTTCTCAGAATGAAATGCTGGGTTCATGAGCTTCCTATGTTTCACCCACTTATCATCGTCGTAGCTGACCAAACCTGTGTTCAGCAACCTCACCAGAGGGTTGGACATCGGTCTATGGAATTCGCTTATCTTATTAAATACAGTTTTTATCAGCTCCGGCTCCGTCAAAAGAATTGATGGTATCGGACCCAACCACATGATTGAATTTCTACCTGCATGTTACCAAAAAGAGAAAAAAAAAACACTTGAAGAGTTACTCGTCACCTCTATTGCTAGGATGGAAACCTCGGACACCGGAAGACAAGCAACATTACCATATGTCCTGAGACACTGATCCACATAGGGATGAAGGCGAGGGATGATATTTTCAGACAGATTGATGGGCTTAGATCTGGTCTCCTGCATCAACTTCATATTTTCTTTCATGTCTCCGTGCAGAACTCTATATGGGCCTCCTTTAAGACCTTGTTGCTTTAAGCTCCTCTCGAGTCTCTTTGGCGTCAGCCATAGCCAGTTGATGAGTTGATACGCCCATGTGAGGATCACAACACTAAGTAGAGCCACTGTGAGTGCTGCTGGGTTCACTGAACTCTCCATTAAGTTTTCAGATCAAGTGAAAATTGTTATGCTGATACTTGGGATTTGTATTCGTTTATGCCCGCAGTAAGGAGGCTATAAGAAAGACGCAGACATCTTGAGTGAGAAAGACAGTCAGATGAAGACAAAGTGAGCCTTAAATTGAGACTCCCGTTGTTTGGTATAGTCTGGATAGGATCAGATTTTGGTGGACAGAAAGGAGACACATCCTTGCTTATCCTCCAGATCTTGGAGCCTTTATTGGCCATTGAAGCAAGTTCTAGATCAAAATTATTGGAAGGAAGATCTAGGCAAAATTGACTGATTGCATGTCTTCATTGATACGAACTAGTGACATCGTGAAGAGATAATTTTGATGTCAACAAATGTGTAGGCTTTGCAAGTTTCAAAGGAAAAACTTTTAGCAGAAGTTAACAAATGATTAAAGTTGAGGGGAAAAATTTTAAATGGGTTCTTTTTAAAAATTGTAGTAATTCGGATCGCAATTGGGTAAACGACGGCAGTTCAGTGCTCTTTTTTAATTTTATCCCTACAGTTTATATATGATCAAGTGAGGTCCATGCTGGGATTGGAGAGTAACCAGTAGGGGTATGTGTGTAAGCAGGGGATGATAGCTGAAATGAGAATCTCTACACGGCAATTGCCATAGCCATTTTAGCTTCTAAGAGAGCAAAGTTTTGACCAATGAAATTCTAGGTCCCTTGAGAGTTTTAACAGTGTATGTCAAGTAGATTATTAAGATTGTCCAGTCTATTGGGCGCCCTCCAAATATTGATCGATCAGGCTAATTCACTGCAGATGTAGGCACGCTAGGACTGTCAATTGGGGAGGATAGACCAGACCCAGATCCGTTCCAAATTCATTCTTTTAAGATTTGGGCCTACCCATTTGGGTCTGTGGATCCATTAGGGTCTATCCATTAGGACTCATTCGGGTCTTAGACCCATTTGGATCCATTATGTTTTATTCATTGATCATTATAATGGATCTTTTTGGCTTCTTTTTAATAATTAGTTTATTCATATATGAAATAAAATAAATCTTATAAAAAATAAATAATTTTTTGTTTAAAAATAAAAAATAAATTTTAAAAAATAAAAAATTCAAAAAAATTAAATTATTTTATAAAAAATAAAAAATTTATTTTAAAAAAATAAAAAAATTGTTTAATTATTTTTTCAAAAATTAATTTCATTTTAAAATAAATTTGAATATAAATATATTTTTTTCATAATTTATTATTTTAATAAGCTAATATTTATTTATTTTATTTGATAGTTTAGTTTGAGAAAATTTATGTGGGTCTAATGGATCTAATGAGTCCAAATAATGAGTCTGGGTTTGGATCTAAAATTTATAAAATTATTGGGTTTGGATCTGGACCCAAATGAAACGGATCTGGATCCGGATCCTTTCAAATAGTTCTGGACCGGACCCATTGACACTCCTACTGCCCGCTGTTACTTCCAATAAAATCGAATTTTCAGGAAAAAAAAAATCTAGGTCCCCAGGAGAATGGAATTAATTTGACTTGGCCTTCGGTCTCATTGGAAATTCCTTGGGAAAATCTATCTGGTTTGAACGCATTAGCATCTTTGCCCCAAAAGGTCAGGATCGCTGTGGATTAATTAGATAGGCTGACGAAGACTCCTGCAGCTAAGTCAGATTTCCTACTACTTCTTCCTTGGAGAGTTATTCGATTTACCAATGTGGCTGGTGGGTATAGTCTAAAGATTTGTGTAAAATCATAGACACCCGCAAGATCAAAGGAGGGGAGTTTCAATTGAAACTCTCATGTCTTGAAGTTGAACAAAAGAGTGAAAGGGGCAATTCATGCTTACAACTTTTAGGTGGCTCAGTCCATCGAAAGTTGGCTTTCCATTTCCAAAGATGAAATCCAAGTAAAAGATACGTAAAGTGCATCTTGGAGATGGAATCATGGAACAAAGGAGTGAATGAAAAAGTTAACCACCATTTGGGAACGTAAACTGATAGACTGGCTTGTGTCACGGTCCTAGAGTAATGATTCCTAATTCTGACTCCTTTCACGCATTTTGGGATAATTAAGACAGTGTGTCACATAGATCTTCACGGATCAGGGTCAGCCTTCTCAACACCGGGGTTTATTTAATTGTCCGCGTCTTGAGAGAGATATAAAATTTTCCCTTACCACACATTAACAAGTGACTCATGAGAGGATCTCTATAAATAATCATTCATTACTCGATTGGGATATCAGCTTATCCCTGAGAACCATCTCTGAGTTTCGCCAAAGAGTCTCTTCCCGAATTCCCCTCTTACTCTCATATCCCATTAAGAAAAATCCAATATGATCCAAGGATCTCTCGTGGTCCTTTATGTTCATTATCCAAGGAGTTAAAGGATCATCCGATAGCTAGCTTCGACTACGAACTCATCGCGCATCGTCGGGGTCTCGCCCCATTTGCATGACGTCCTTAAGGTTGACATCTTACGGAGATCTTCGGGGCTCGCTAGACCCTCGGAGATCCGCCCTCATGTATCACATGAGTTGGGCTCACTTAGGGTTCACATCCGAGTACTTATCTCAGGGGTGGCCGAACTCACTATCACTCCCCCCTTAAAGATCTAATGGAGCTTTTCTCACTCCCACGAGAAGAAACATCAATAGTGTCTCTTCTTTTTTTTTTTTTTTTCTTACATACTAACTCTTTAAGGGCAATCACTTATCCGATTTATGTGATCTAATTTCACAATTCATCATCCGATTTGTCACTTGACCTCTCAAAGGTATGATACTTAATAATTACGAAAATGCCATTGAGACCATGGAGAGGCCCAAACCTTGTCACAGGTTGACTCGTGACACCTTGCACTACAAGGCCAGTGAGTTCTCTTGGAGTTTAGAGATCCGTTTCCTATTGAAACATGATTTACAATTCTGTGCTTTTGAGTCACAGTGGACCAGTGAGAATACAATTTAATATGAGCTAATACAATTATTTAACATGTTATCAGAGCCGATAGTTTAATTCGGGGTCTGTGAACACGTGTTGGAGGCTAATAGCATGAATAAAGGCACCCAATTATGAAGGACGTTGTAGGGCGGCGAGAGTGGCTCACAAAAGAGCGCGTGAGTTGGTTGGACCAGAGAGAGTCGCAGAGCGATTAGAGTTTTTTTTTCGTTTGGCCTCCTTTCAACAAATGTTATCGAAAATAGCCCTGCATGAGAAAAGTTTTCGGAAATGGCCTCCTTTTAGGGAGCCGCTGTTTGAAACGGCGGTTGGGTTAAGGCCAACCGCCGTTTCAAACAGCGGCTCCCTAAAAGGAGGCCATTTCCGAAAACTTTTCTCATGCAGGGCTATTTTCGATAACATTTGTTGAAAGGAGGCCAAACGAAAAAAAAACTCGAGCGATTAAGACTTGAGTTGGATCCCGAGAGCGAAAGGAAAGACGCAGAGGGCGCATATATGAAGAGAACGCAAGTCACAGAGAGAGGCATAACGAAATATTGATCAAGGGGGACATTTGACGTTTCCCAAGTGAGGGGAGATTGTTGAGCATGTCACTTGTCAAATGTCCCATATCGGCTAGTGAGGAGAAGAAAAGGTGATTTATATTAGAATTGTTGAACCATGACTTATAATTTTAGACTTTTGAATCACAATGGGAATACAATTTAATATGAATCGACCCAAAAATTCAACAAGATCTCCGAGAGATCACATCGAATCCCTTTGATCATGTCATGTTTTGAATATCTTCCCACATATCTAGTAGGATCGATCAGCAGAAGACAGACAGAGCTTCTCCCATTTGCTTACCATCTCATTGCTACAATGATAAAATGCTAGCACCATCCTCTATAACATTCTGCTTACATCATGTCACTGGGAAAAATTCAAGAAGGTTGGTCGAGACACTTAACTTGAGCTTCTCAGCGTGGAGAGCTGGATTGATGATTTTTCGATTTTTTGCCTACTTATCAGTTATCACTTATCACCCTCATAAGTTGCAAGTCCTTTTGCCAGCAGGCTGCCCAAAGAGTTCAGAAAGGGCTTCGGGAAATCGTTGTTTCTGTTATACACCTTCTTTATCAGCTCCGCCTCTGGGTTCAAGTCTCTTAGACCTCAGCCACGCTTATTTGATAGCTTGGTATGTTCATGTCAGGAGGATCAGACAACCAATGAATGATGATGCTGACCGTGACCATGCTAGTGAAGTCATTGTAATATCCATTTCTGCCAAGAGAGGTATTTTCAAAGGTTTATTAAGGACTGCATATGTTACTTAAGTCCACCTGGGGAAGATTTTGAGAGAAGCTAATGAGATTGCTGATTCATGCAGACGAGAGCAGAAACTTGATCTGGGTATTTTTGTTGTGCATTTGGTTCATGAAATAATTGATGATACATAAACTTCTGCTTTCTTTTATTCTGCCAAATGCATTGTAGTATAGTTGAGGTTTGGTAATTTTTATTCTGATCTGATTTTGCCAGATTAGAGATACCGACTATTCTTTCATGCTTTTGCAGTTGGGTGTAGCTTGGGTGAGATCCTACGGTCTGCCAAGCAGTGGGAAATAGCTAGTCCATCTCAACAAATTTACAGCTCAAGCAAAGGTAGCCAGATTCGATTAATTTTATTATCACATCTGAGAGGAACATGTCAAGACCACAGCTTATGCAATATCAAGCGTGCTCCATGCAGCGGTTGAGTACTGATAATGCAGCAGGGAGCATGGGTATAAGATGGAGAGAGTTCGAAGGAGAATTGTTGTAGAACCATGGCAAGCGCAACCTTGGCTTCTAAAAGAGAGTAGTTCAGCCCAATGCAGATTCTGGGTCCCCAGCTAAAAGGCAGAAATGCGACATGTCCCTTACTTCCCTTGGAAACTCCCTCCGCAAATCTCTCTGGCTTGAACTCATTGGCGTCCTCGCCCCATATTTTATGATCATGGTGTAGTAATAGAATTGGAATAGATACTCGAACCCCAGCAGGTAATGTGAAGTCACCTAGCTTTGTTTCCTTGTGTGTCGCCCGATCAAGCATCGAGATCGGTGGGTACAGTCTGAGAACTTCGTGCAGGATCATGTTCAGCTGCATATGAGAATTTTGGGTATCACCAGACAAGCAAATTGCATATAACCGAAAGTTGGAGGTTCTTGAAGTTATGGATTGCTCACTATTTTCAATTGGTTTAAGCCCTCCATATGTGGCTTCGCTTTCTCAAAGACTTGCCGGACCTCCTCTCTGGCACGCGCTTGCCATTCTTGGTGGTGGCTCAACAAGATCATTGTCCAGACGAGCAACACTGACATAGTTTCTTGTCCCGCAAAGTAGAACAGCTTGCACTCATTGATCACATCTTCAATGTTCATACCGAAGCTTTTATCATTTTTGCTCTCTGTCATCTCATTCAGGTTGGATTCGATCAGTATCCCCAGCAAGTCATCGGTTGCAGCTGTGCCTGCCTGAATAGCTTTTTTCTTCTTAGCAATTATGGCTCGAAGCGTGGCTTGTATGCCCTTCTCCATCTCCATCGTCCTCCTATATGCTTTAGTCCGTAGCAACCTGCAATCATCAACAGGAAGAACGAAAGAAATGAAATGTCTCAGAGTCTGAAATCTGAATACAGTGCTGTGTAGAATGCGCACCACCAGTCACTTGAGGAACTCACCGGAATCCTGGAATGTATTCGAAAACTGCAACTTGGACTAAGATACTACTCACATCTGTTTCTGAAGCTCGAAGATTCTCTTCCCTTCTTCAAAGCTACTCCCAAATGCAGTTCGAGAAAGTGCATCTCTCGCCAGGATTTGCAGATCAGGCCACACATCAAGCTCACAGGATCCATCTTCAGAAACAAGCGTCTCCCACTTGCTCATCATCTCATTAGTGCAAATACAAAATGCTGGCACCATGTTCTGATGCAGCTAGCCCCAAAATCAGATTCCAAAAGAAAAAAAAACTAGAAATTGGCTAGTGGAGGAAACTAACCTTCAATTTTTGAAGATGGAAGGCTGGGTTAAGAAGCCTCCTGTCTGTGCTTCTCCCACTTATCGTCCTCGTAGCTTACAATTCCCATGGCCAGCAACTTAGCCAGAGGGTTCATAGGTGGCTTGTGAAAATCACTGATCCTGGTAAGTACCTCCCTGATCAACTTCGGCTCCAGTACAAACAGCCTCGGGGTTGGACCCATCCATGCAAAACACGTCCCACCTGAAAAGTCGAAAGTGCTTGTTAACTTTCTCCAACAAACATGTCAAGCTGAGAAAGGAGCGAGAGATTCGGGGCACCGTATATCTTCGCATGCTGGCTTGCAAAGGGAAGCAGGCGAGGGACATTATCATCCGACAGAGTTACATTCTTAAACTTGGCTTCATAACTTTGTTTTTAAGAACGAAGTTTATTTCCTAAAACTTCGCTGTCTGGAACAACGAATTCCAGGATTTTAATGTCAGGGCCGAAACCCTCACGCGACTCTCACTCTCACTCAAAACCTCCCTCCTCCCTCCCACAGCCGCCGCTCACTGCCGCCTCTGCGAACGCCTCCGGTCGCGACAAAGCTCCGCCCCTCCATCATCCGTCTTACGCTCGCGGATCTCCCCCACAGTCGGTAATCCCTTTTCTGTGCTTAATTTTTGATATTTAGGGTATGATTCTTGATTTTAGGGTTTGTTAGGTTAGACATGGAATTGAGTTCTTAGAATCTTAGGGTAGGTTATGAATTTTAATTGAGGCTAATATGATTCTAGATTCGTGTGAAATGGTTACATGTAAGGTTACAAAACGTAGTATTAAAAAATTGTGTCGGGTAATAAAGCATGTTGTTTGATTGTCAATTTGATTAGCAATGTTGCGCGGAAGGAGTGAGTTTGACGGTGCAGTAATGTCTACGTTAGAAACTTTTGACACTCAACTTGTTGATGAGTATAATATGGATCAATTGGAAATATTAGAGGAAGAGAATGAAGACACCGAAAACCTTGCTAGAGAATTATTTTCAGACTATGGCGTTGAGGTATTTGACGACATGGGTGATGATGATGAAGATGATGATTTTCCGGGACAGTCAATGAATGTGGAAATAGGAGAGGGTTCACGAACAATGGATTATGAATGGGGAAACTACGATGATGATAGGGATGTTGTTTTAAGTGAAGGGCTGCCATTGTTTTACAACTACGGTTGCTTTGAAAATCAGCTCGATTGGTTGGCCGATCCCGATGAGTATGAAGGTTTTGATATGTCACGTGCGAGGGGTGAACTATACAAGGGCCAACGCTTCGTCTCAAAAGAAGCGGCGATACATGCCGTAAGAGTCTACTCAATTCGGAATCGGGTAGAGTACATGGTTCATAAATCTAAACCATGTATGGTGAATTTGAAGTGCAGGTTTGACGGTGAGGATGGAATTGACTGTAAATGGCATTTTAGAGCTGTGAAGAAAAGAAATTTAGTTATGCTCAAGAAACTGGATTTTCTTGGAAAAAGATCTTTATATTTTTCAACAGGTCAACAGCGGAACATGGTACAGACAGACAGACGATTAATAAGCACACTTGGTTACAGAGAGAGACAAAGACTCTGACTCGACCCTTGTCACACATGCAAGTCATTCGATGTTTGTTAAGCAAACCACACCTTGTGACATGGGGGCACCTACAGCAGTCAGGACCAAGTTTCAGAGCTCAGGGACCTGACAATGATACATTAACACATCTGGTTACAAAAAGAGAGAGACTGGACACTTGTTAAGCATGCAAGTCATTTGATGTTTTGGTAAGCAAACAGCTCCTCGTGACCTCAGCATCTACCCCAGTGTCTATTCTGAGCTGCCTAAGGATTTACATCAGGTAGCAATGACGGAGACTTTTACAGCCAGAAATTCTATGGTATGCTAAGAAATAGAGACCCACGTAGCAAAGGCCTAATCGCTGTATTTAATCACATAAGAGGTATGCATGACAAGCAGAATGGTATAGTTAAGTGCAAAAAGCAGAAAGAGCCTACCATCTAATTTTTACGCAAGACCAAGTGTGCTCCGTGCTGGGGCTGAGCAGTGATGATGCTGCAGGGAGCATGAGTGTATGACGGAGACACATGCTGTTGGAGTAGTAAGCAGGTACATGCATAATCCGAGCAAGGATCATTGGCGGGCTGTGAAATGGATTCTACGGTATATTATGTGTACCGTAGATGTTGGATTAGTATTTCAACAGGATAAGAAGGATGGTTTGAATGTAGTTGGATATTGTGATTCCGACTATGATGGAGATAATGATACACGACGATCAACTACTGGGTATGTGTTTACACTTGCAAAGGCGCCAGTGAGTTGGAGGTCTACCTTACAGCCGACAGTTGCTTTGTCTACAACAGAGGCGGAGTATATGTCAGCCACAGAAGCTGTTAAGGAAGCAATTTGGATTCAAGGATTGCTTGATGAATTGGGGATCAACCAGATGTCGATCAAAGTGCATTGTGATAGTCAGAGTGCTATCCATTTGGCAAAGAACCAAGTTTATCATGCAAGGACGAAGCATATTGACGTCAGATATCATTTTATCAGAGAGATCTTAGAAGGTGGTTCAATACTACTTCAGAAGATCCCGACCAAAGAGAATCCTGCTGATATGATGACAAAGATTGTGCCAGCTGTCAAGTTTGAACATTGTTTAAACTTGATAAGAGTTGTGCACACCTTGTAAGCTAGCACTTGAAGACACCACCGAAAGATTGAATCAGAGAGAAAGTTTGAAGTTTTGGATGTGGGATTTCGCCAAGGTGGAGATTGTTGATTGTGGCTCCAATCCCACATCGGGTGGGATGAAGTAGATGACTCCCTTCAAGGCCATATATAAGGAGGCCCCCTCTTTCCTTCCAAAACACACCAATCCTAAGCTACTATCTTCTAGTAAGCTAAAGGATACTCTTTCCCCCTCTGTAATATTTCTTGAGTGAAATATAAATTTTGTGTTGGTGTCCGAGGACGTAGGCCCCACTGGCTGAACCTCGTTAAATTTGGTGTTCTTGCTTTTATTATTGTTTTAGTAGTTTTTCTTTTGGTAGTATAATTTTAGTGGTTATTGTGCTTTTAATTGCATAGGAATATCCTGCCTAGGAATACCTGGGGATATTCTGAAGGGTGGTTCTGTCTAGGAGATTGGATATTCTGAAGTAGACCGTTGTGTCTCCCCAATCTTTCCTGGGAACCATTCGTTGCAATTAGTTGTTCAATAATTTACTTGTTATATTACACGCTTCCGCACAACATTGATGACAATCTGACTTATGGATATTCTAATTTTGGAATTTCCATGGATCATGATAAATGCAATGGATTTAAATCTGCGATGTACCCTTAAATGATACAAGGCTAGGGCAAACATCCCGTATGGCATAGCAAATGATGTATCAATTTAATATTCATATTTTCACGAATGCATACTCATCATGTATCCATCATAAATAACAAAAACGATGTAAATGTGTGGTAAACTGAAGATGCATATGAATTCATATCTATATTTATTTTTCAATCCATCAAACATATTTTTATCTCTGAGGACATTATATTATGTTACTGTGAAATTTACGGATTGGTTTCTATTGGATTGTATCCTCATTTAACTCAAAAGACAAGGTTTGTAAGTCGTGGTTCAACAATCTAATATGAACCCCTCACATTCTCTCCACTTTTTTAAGGAGATCGATAGTGGTTTCCTACTTCCCCTTTGGTGGTCAGGGGCCGCACACCCCCTCCACCTTGATAGTGTATCACCATACTCACTGCGGACCAGCTCACGCGCACCTCCAGCGTATCTAAGCGTAATGCGACACCAACAAGATTTGAACCCAAGACCTAGGAGTTGTTAGACAACACCCAAGACCACTAGGCCAGCATTCTCTCCACTATCTGATATGAGGTATTTCACTAAGTGAACTAGACTAAACAATCTCATCCCCACTTGGGGAAATGACACATGTTCTCCCTTGATCAGTACTCGCTATGCCTTGACATGCTTATCTTCATAGGTGTGCTCACCGCGTCACCTCCACGGTCTAGTCTCTCTGATATTGACCAAGCTCACCATATCCCGCAACTTATTTCATAGTCGT
>NQLW01000063.1:597437-622373 GCA_002312845.1 Kalanchoe fedtschenkoi | reverse complement strand
TTTATTTTATTAAAATGCTTGAGCTGGGATTCGAACCCAGCCCTTTGGGCTTCCATGCGAAAGCTCTAACCACTAGACCATCAAGATATTTTATGATTTTAATGAGTGAGACATAGTGCTGGTTAGTATGCAGAATTCCTAAGAGATCAAATCAAGATTTGCAATGGTTTCCACAATGTAGGGCATACTTAATTAATTGATGTTAGTTCGGGATAAGGATTACGAAAAAAGAACATAACTTTGATTGGTTTGTTTGTGTTATTAACGATGATATACAGTCATGATGCACCGTGAGTCAAAAGAATGTGCTTATTCGGTTCTATTTTATTTGTTCCTCTGCTATCCCATTTCCTTTAATAGTTTTGGCCACGCATTGTGGTAGGATTAAATTATTGGACAAATCGTCCCTTGTAATGACTAATGAGTAATGCAGTTGTTTGCCATTTCTTCTGTTCTCTCTTTTCCGTAGGTGGTTCTACACTATCAGAATTTATTTATTTTTTGCCGATAAAAAATCATCCGAAACACCCCCGAAAGGTGTCCCGTAAATTTGAGTTTGTTGACAAAAACCCTGAAAAATGCCCACTATCTGACCTGAAAATAAATTTTTGAATGGCTTCGCGAGGCAGATGATTTTCGGGAGAGCAAGAAGGAAACTAAAAAAATTGCGGGATCTTTAAGGAAGCTTTTTGGACCTAATATGTTTAGGGTGTTTTTCAAAGATTTTTCGGGGCTTGTCTTGGTAGATTTTTGGGAGTACTTGGGGCTTATTTTGTTCTTAGATTGAGAGACAATATCGGTGTACTATCGGACACACTTAGGGTCATTTTCTGACAAAAATTGAGGGATCATATCGGGTCAGTTTCAAGGTTTCTCGGGTGTTAGATGACGTCTTAGTAAATGATGGTTTAATTAGGATTAATTTTTTGAAGTTTTGGTGTATGGAATTGAATAAATTGATTATTAATTATAATATTATATTTTTATTTAGGTTTTATGCATTTCGATTTTGATATATCGTTTAAGGTTTAAGGTGTAAGAATAATTAAGATTTTACGTATATATATGAGGTACGTAAAATATCTAAATAAAAGATGAATTTTATTATAATCAAATACAAAGATTTTGGAATACATATACAAGTTTTAAGGTGTTTCTTAAGATTTTGAGTTTTGGTTTTATATATATATATATAGGGGAGGGATCCGTTGAGAACCTCCTTACATTGAGAACCATTGTGGACAAATCTGGACCAATCATTTCTTTTCCATTTTCAAGTTTATTTATTAAGTTTTATTTATTATGCTACACTCATTCAATGTGACAGATTTGTAAAGTGTATTTATGTATTCTATTTAATTAAGTATCATTAATATTTTGATATTTTTTTATTTAATCTTTTACAGTTTGATCATTGAATACTAATTTTTTTTTAAAACTTTATAATAAAAAATGTTCACTGTCTTGTATTTCGTATTTTATAGACTTTGGTGAATTTTTTTTAAAAAATTTGGTAGTGAATTTATTTTTAAGTTTTTACGAACTTTTTTTATTTTGTTAATGAATATTGGTGGTGAACATATTCACTATCAAAATTTTTGATAATGAACATTTTACATTTTGACGCAATTTTTTGTATTGTTGTGGTGAACAAACAGATATTCACTGACAAATTTTTTTATCAAAATCTATAAATAATACCATTACCCAGTTTTTGTACACAATAAATACATGTTCATTTTTAAAAAATACCTAAAAATCATGTTCACCAAATGAACGCTATTTACTTAAAACTCTCTAATGCGAACTTCTTAACTCTCGAATAGGTTTTCTCTAATAGAAAAAACTTACAAAAAACTTTTAACTGCTCAAGAAAAAGTCTTTCTGAGAGGCTGTTCCTGAGTTTTAGTAGGAGGGGAAGGGAAGGGGAAGGGGGGGGCTTGGGGGGTTTAAAACCCCCCATTTTCAATCCATCCGAATTGGAGGGGGAGGGAGGGAGAGGGAGGTGAAGGGGTACAATTACAATGTTACCCTTCATTAAAAGAATGTTTTGTTAATAAAAAAAAATTTATGTGAGGGTATTTTAGTCAATATTTTTATTTTCTTCTCTTATCCCTCCAAATCCTTCCTAAACTCGGAAACACTCATTCCTCTCCTTCCATTTCCTCTCATTTCCTTCCCTTCCCTTTCCTTTCCTTCCCTTCCCTCTCATTTCCTTCCCTTTCCCTTTCCCTTCCCTCCAAACTCAGGAATAGAGCCTGAATTCTTCTGGAGAATTCTTTCACTACTCTCAATTTGCTCTTGTCATTTAGACATCATATTTATAGAGTTACTAATACTAAATCAAATAAAATTACGCATCATACCAAAATAGTAATTTAGTAATCTAATAAAATAGAAATTCTAGTTTAAATCAACTTCTAATTAAGTTGATTATGTCTTCTATCTTTATATTTAAAAATTTAGTAAATTTCAAACTATTACTAATTAAATAGATACATTGGCACATAGGTGAATTAAATAGACCTAAGGGCATCTGCATCCAAGCTTTAAGAGAAGGTTTATGTCTAAAGGTGAAACTACAGCTTCATCTCAATATGGAGTACATTTCATACTTTTTTGTCATACCATTGTATCACACAGATGATGTTATGTGCAAGGATTTATAGAAAGAGAATGATTGATTAGTGAGGTTGAAGAGAAGTGTTGTAGATAAAAGAAATCTATTAGAGTGGGAGAGGCAGAGAGGACGATGAGAAACTAGAGTTTATTCATTACTTGTCTTCTTTTTAATTTGAATATTTAGCATTTAAAAAAATTTAGGGTTGCGGACTGAATATTGTATTTCTTTATCCACTCAACAGAAGTGAGTGCGGCATTGATGAAATGGGAAATCGAACAATTAAAACCCTAAAAAGCCTTCTTCCGTCGTCTCCCCCATCATAGTCCCCATATCTTCTTCCCTTCTTCTCACATCTCTCTATTTTTCTACTCTATTCTCGATTTCCAGTCACTATACTACTTATTGGGCCAACACCATTTTTGATCCCGGCCCAAACGTTCTGAATCTGCATTCCCAATTTACTGTTCATCATGAGCAGATCTATACATAGTTATTAAAACCGGACCGGCCGGATCAACAGGTTCAACAATCAATTTATATGAAGTGTAAAATGTACTTGATAGGAATCGATCCCTGGTCTTGGGCATGTTTGGCAGCCCATCTACATCCTGGCCACTCCAATTTCCCTGTTATTTTATGTTGCAGCTTAAATATATATTAAAAGTTCTGTATAATTAGACCGGCGGTCGAATCGGTTTGAGCCGCCGGTTCAATCGGTAAATCAGGAATCGAAGCTCGCACCGGTTTGATTACCGGTCTAGTTTTGATAACTATGGATCTATACGGTTCGAGAATCTTCTAGTTGGTTCGTGCCGTTAGTCGCCAATTTCGTGTTTCGAACATGTCCGATGCGATGCGATCCAGCCGTCGACGTAGTCAGACGAGGTCATCGAGGACATACTCTAGCGGCTGCCTCTCACGAACCTGCTCACTTTCAGATTCATGTGCAAATGGTGGCACTTGCTGATCAGAGAAGTAGCAGCACCACCTGGGCATAAATAAATGGCTTTCCAAGCTGCCTCTAGCATGAATTCGTAAACCAGAATCCTCTGCTCATTTTCAAGGGAACCCCCGAGCAGCTTTACAACATTTAGTTGGTGTAGCTGTCCCAAACAATTAACCTCAACCAGCCATTCCCTATGGCCTTGGCAGCTCTCGTGGTCGAGTTTTTTTATGACAATGATCATGCCAGTTTTAGGTTTGCTAGCAGCAAGAGTCTGTTGTTCAACTTATCCCTTGAAAATTGATCTGAACCCGCCCTCTTCAAAGAGATTATCAGGACCAAAATCCGTTGTTGCAAAACTGAGCTAGCGAACAACATAATCAACAATGGCATCCACCATAAACCGGACCTCACAGCCTTTCTTCTTTTGCTTCTCAATGAAGAGTTCTCAGAAACCTCTTACTCTCACCAGTGATATTATAAATGTTATGTTGACCGTCCATCGTCCTCGTCACATAATCCTTCAGACTAGTCATCTCATCACCACTTTTGGTAAAGTGATACCTAAGCAATTCAGCAAGCTTTACCTTATTTTGAGAATTCTCGTAAATGCCCAGATTCATGTTCTCAAAGAAAGCCTCATTAAACTTGTAGTATTCCTCTTTGTTCTCAGTAATTTCTTAGCACAACTCAATGCATTCCTTCACCAAATTCTTCCTGATGACCATAGGAATCTTGTTCTGCTGCAACATTTCCCTTGAAATGTTCAGTGGCAGGTCGTTTGAATCCATAATGCCATGCACAAAGCTTAAATACTCAGGGACAAACACCTCATAGTTGTACACGATGAACATCCGGCGCACATACAACTTGACATCTAGGGCTGTACACGAGCCAAGCTGAGCCGAGCCGAGTATTAGCTTGTTCGAGCTCGGCTCGATTAAAAATATACCTAGCTCGAACTCCGCTCGTACTCGACGAGCCTAAAAAATCATTGTTCGAACTCGGCTCGAAATATTTTTGGTAAGCTCGAACTTGGTTCGAACTCGGTTCGAGCTCGGCTCACACTTAAACGAGTGGCTCGTTTACAAGTAAAGCTCAAGCTCAGTTCAAAAAAAAATCGAGCAGCTCGTTTAATTGCTCGGCTCGAGCTCGATTTAGAATTAAACGAGCTGCTCATTTAATTTCTCGGCTCAAGCTCGATTTAATAAAAAATGAGCAGCTCGTTTAATTACTCGTTTGATAACAACAAAAATAAAAAAAAATTAAGAACAAGTGAGCAGGCACATATCTCAGTAACAAAAAAAAATGTTTTAACATAACTAAATCTCTTGTTTCAACATAATTTTTCACCAGCTGCACGAACTCGTATCAATTTCTGTTCAAGTTGAGAGTTGCCTAGTCTAAGAATAATTAGTCAGGCAACAAGGACCCCGATTGTCATAAGCACACCTGAAAGATCTACTGATGAATGGCAGCAAGCAAACAGTAAACAAACAGCAAGAAAATATTTTAAAATATAAAATTTTAAACTATGCAACCAGATACTTAGAATCAGATAATAAACTATGAACCACAAAGGAAGCTGTGTGGAGGACAGGAAAGATCTACTGATGGCATGCACAAATTAAGAAAGTTGTACAAAAGAGGACGCGGAAGATCTAATGATGGTACCAATAAGAGATGTGTTACCTGATTTATTGATCACAAAGCACCCCTAAAGATTAGGGAGCGATCTCAAATGCACAGAGTTTTGCTGCAGTCGGCAGCCTCAATTCTCAAACACACAGAAGCATAACACAATGCTTTGGGTTGTCGGATGCCCATATTTGCTCGCCAATCTCAAACGACGTAATGCTCAGCAATTTCAGAACTCGGAATGCGGCGGAGACGTGAGGGAAATCAGACTTCGTAACACCAGAGAATCTCTGAAGCCGGAACGCGCTCAATCGACAGCAAAGGGAATAAATCCTTGCTTTGGGCTGCCGGTGTCGGGTTCGCTCGCCGGTCACAAGACTCACAGCCCTCGCCCCCTCGGAAGACTCGGAACGCAGTGGCAATTTGAGGTTTCTGAAATCTGTCTTTGCCAAAACTAAACGCACA
Source organism: Kalanchoe fedtschenkoi (assembly GCA_002312845.1). Lineage (NCBI taxonomy): Eukaryota > Viridiplantae > Streptophyta > Magnoliopsida > Saxifragales > Crassulaceae > Kalanchoe > Kalanchoe fedtschenkoi. Next base: position 616,704 of record NQLW01000063.1, on the reverse strand, counting down.
AGCAGCCGGGTTACTCAAAAGTCACAATTTGATTTATTTAATATTATATTCTTATTAATAATCGAGTTTTAATTGTGCTTCTAATTGAATTGTAGTCGAGCATTTAATCGAGTTTATAATTGAGCTACTAATCAAGCGAGATTCTCATCGAGTATATTATCGAACTTGTTCGCGAACATAACTGTATCGAGCACCCTCTTGCTCATATTCGGCTCGTTTATTAAATGAGTTTAAATTATTGTTCGTGTTCGACTTGTTTATTAACGAACGAGCTTTGAACGAGTATTGACCGAGTTTGTTCGCAAGCAACTCGCGAGTACATCGGCTCGCTTACAGCCTTATGACGTCATTCGGCTTCTTCTTCGTGTCGAACAAATCAAAGGGTACCCTCCTTGGGACAAACAATATGACTTTGAACTCCAACTGTCCCTCAACAAATAAGTGCTTCACAACAAGATGTTCTTCCCAATTATGAGTCCCAATCCATTTTGATTCAGATTTGCTTATTTCAACTATAATCCAATCAAAGATCTAGAATAAGTATATTACTTCAAAGAATCGGTCTCAAGGAAGCTCGAACCAAGAAAGTCCCTTAGCTTCTATAGCATCCAATGAAATACTACTATGTTTGCACAATGACACTTGCCCCATGTCATCAGTACTACACATTCTAATAATGTAACAATCTTCAAAATGCTCATCTAAAATATAGGTCATATCAATCACCTGACCTTGCTGATATTTGTAATCTATATGACCAATACTTTTTGATTTTCTGATGAATGCATATGGCTGCACATCAATGTTAGTCGAGTAAGAAACCAAAGAGTGTGGCATAATTTAAAGGGTTCTCCCAAAATCATATTTATAACACAAGGTAATTTTAGGTGGTAATGGATGAGGCTTTGGTGCACACACCAACAAGCCTTGGACAATACGTTTGCACAACGGGCTCTGGTGTATCCTTTGGTGCAAAGAGCTAACAGAATAAACATGACATTTTACTGTGACATTTCCACAAACATTTGACATGCAATAATTTGTTAGGGTTTTCAAACCATGAACAGAAAATAATGAATACACCTCAACATGCTCAACATTCTTCTCAACAGTGGAGCAATTATACTGTAAAATCAATGGTTCCTTGACAGCAACCATAACGTGAGCCACAGGCTCGACCACCATTTACACTAGCTTCCCTTTCAGCAAGTATATCATAGTCATCTTCTTTTGCTTTTTCATGAGGAGTCTCAACGGAGTCCGGATTCTCCATCGCTTCAGTTTGTTCGGAGACAAGGTCATGCAGCCTTGAAAGCTCGGCATCTCCCTGGTTGAAAGTATGCCTTAAGCTTCGGATTTGAAAAACTTGCTTATTTTGTTGTTGAATCCCAAACAACATCTGCTTGATTTATTCTAGCCCGGCTAAAATCTCCACGTTGGTCATCATCCTGATATACACCAAATTGATGCGACCAACCTTTTGTGATTGAGTACAAATACTGAATATGGGAGAAGAGAGTAGAAGATTTGAGGGATTTGAGAAGAAAGGAAGAAGAGATTGAGACTATGATGGGGGAGACGAGGACGGGAGGAGAAGAATGTTTAGGGTTTTAATTGTTCGATTTTCCATTTCATCAGTGCCGCACTCACTTTTGATGAATGGGTAAAGAAATACAATATTCAAACCGCATCTCTAAATTTTCTTAAAAACTAAAAACTCTCCACTAAATTGATAATGTTTCACATTCATTCTCTAACAAAAAATCCTTTCCATTTTAGCTTATGCTCGTTTGAAATGTATACATTCAGCATACAGATTGCTTGAAAACCACAAATGTGCAGAAAACGATATTATTTATTTTGATAATCAAACGACGTAATGTTCACACACGAAATTAAGTCTTGTGACAATATTAGTTTATGAGTGTACTTGTGACAATATTAGTTTATGAGTGTACTGGTAAATTTTATTTTAGAAAATCAGTCCAATTTTTTTTCATTGCACCATTTTTAAAAATCATGATAGTTCTGATCACAACTGGGTAAGTGATAGTAGTTCTGTGTCATTTTGGGGGGGTTTCCCTTGTTAATAAGGTAAAAAAACGGTAACAAATGTCAAAGTATCACAAATTCGGATTGAACTATCAGAATAATTAAAAACCTCAAATGGGACTCTGAACTAACAGTACTTACCCAATTACGATCTAAACTATCACAATTTCAAAAAAAGTGTGATGAAAAACAAAATCAGACTCATTTCGTTCGATGCTTAAGATCAACTGCTTGTTTGATTTCTTAAATATAATTGATCTTATTAAATTTGCTGAAGATTATGGATGATTGAGTATGAAAAAACATAATTTATTTATGTGCAGAAAATGATATTATTTATTTTGATAATCAAACGACGTAATTTTCACACACGAAATTAAGTCTTGATACAATATTAGTTTATGAGTGTAATGGTAAATTTTATTTTAGAAAATCAGTCCTTTTTTTTTCATTGCACCATTTTTAAAAATCATGATAGTTCTGATCACAACGGTGTAAAGTGTCATTTTAAAATTTTTCCCTTGTTAATAAGGTAAGAAAACGGTAACAAATATCAAAGTATCACAAATTCGGATTGAACTATCAGAATAATAAAAAAAAATGCACAGGAAAAATTCCAACTAATTTAGAATTTTTTTAGTAGTAATTTATTAGATTCATTAAATATAATTAAAATTGATTGTATTCAATTTGTTTGAGAATTAAAAATGATTAAACAATGAAAATATTTATTTTTTATTTATGTGAACAAAACACTATCATTTGCTATGATGAAATTTTTTTTTTTTTAATATTCAGATCTAATTCTTATATTAAGTGCGTATATGAAATTCATTTAACAAAATCAGTTCATTTTTATTTTTTGCATATTTTTGACAATTTGGAATTTAAACTCTAATTAAGAAAGTAGTAATAGTTCAGAACACATTTTTTCTTTAACATTATTCCATTGGTGGGTATACTATCTTATTGCCCGAGCTTCCCACCGGTTTTTTTATTATTTTTCTTGTTATATATTGTAAATTATATTCACAGAATATTTTATTTAGTATATATCAAATGTATTTTTATATTGAGTAAAATTTTATTAAATATGAATTAAAATTGGTGTGAACAAAAAAAAAATTATTATAATAAAAAATATAAATATTAACTAAATATTCAAATTTAAATAGTTATTACAATGATTATGAATTTGAATTATATAAAATAAATAAGTACACTCACTCTCTTCATGTATCTGGAAGTTGACACCATCTTAAACCATCTTTCATCACTTCAATTAAAATACATATATATTTTATAACAAATATGTACTATAAATAGTATTTTATTTTATTTTTTTACAAAATATACATTTTTAAATCTTAATTTTCTTTTGAATTGTGGCTAAAACTTTATTATCATCATCTTATACTTTGTTGAATATGGATGGACTCTTCTAAGATGATGACTCAGTGCCAAAAGTAAAATTCAGAACATTTGATATTAATTGAAAAAATAGTATCATCATAGTATCAAATATATGACAATAATACAATAAGATAATAATTATACATACCACCTCAAGGTTTAAACTTTGAAATTTAGATATGGATGAAGTGATTGATTTGACATTCATGTCAGGTCTACTTTATCAATTATATTTTCCTCATTAATAAATATAATGAACCTGAACTTACTACCAATCAAGTTATTATAAAATTTGAAATTTCACACAACATCTAAAACTATAAATAAAATAGAATAATGTGTAATTCATGTTGAGTGCTATAAAATATAGTGATTTTGATCATTTTATTATCTTAGACTTACTTATCAGCAATTTATTTTTCAGCCGTTGTACCCACTAATCTCCGCACAACATGATCAGACAAATCAATTTACACTCACCAGAATCATTGTCAGCACAAATAAACGATTGATATCTACAACATTAATTTTATTTTATTATTTGTAACAGGCAGTGATATATTTTACAAAAGCAAAAACTGTAAACATATTTTTTTTTTCAGAAAATGACATGACTCTTTCACATATGTCGCATTTATACTCTCATCCAATTTTGAAACATCAACTGCGCAAATACTCAAACTCTTGTACCACCATGATTTATTTCAATCAATAGTATCAATCTTCACTTTGTAAATTAATATTTTTTTAAAATTATATTTAAATACAAAAAATAAAATAATATGTTACTTTATTATTAAAATTTAAGCATATACAAATGTACATATTAATAAACATAATGCAACCCAAAACATACCTCAAATAAATGAATATAAATAATTTTTTTTATCTCAGCAAGTGTGCACTGTATTATCCACTTAATATCTTTTTCAACCCACAACAAATGGACACATGACATTGATAAAGCAATTCGTCTAGTCTACATATTTAACATAAAAATGGTTAGTTTTGTTTCAAAATATATATAAGATTCAAATAACTAACAAACAATGAATATACATCTCCCTCATAAATAAAATAGAATCACATGTTCAAAGTTGATATATATTTTCGAGGAAGCAATTGTAGCACGATCCACAATAAACCTATTCATGCACGTAATTAATAATAAATTATTATATTTGAAAAAGGTAATTGTATAAACTTTAATATTATTATTGTTAAATGACATATTCCTATAATACATTATCTTAGTGTTTGTGACAATCATTATAATCGGCTTTAATGTTTGGATGCGAAGCTATTTACACATATTTTTTTTGTTATATTATCTTAAAATGTTATCTTAAAAGTATGATATTAAAATTAAATATATAGTAATAATTATATCATGGCTTGTATTAATATATTAATACTTCGAAACAATATCAAATACATGTCATCTAGAAAACGTACATTAAGAATCTCCATGGTCAACCTAATTTGGGTTTAAAATCACATTGGGTTATACTGAGATAGTTTAAATTAAATTTTAATTATAAAAATTATTTTTGGGTTGGATTTGGGTGTAAAATAAAAATTTGACTAAATTTTTTCTTATTTTTCTTATTTTTTATTGCAAATGATTATACCTAATATCATAGTTTAAATGATTGTAAATTAAAAATAAAAATTTTTCATTTTTTTTTTGAGAAAAAGAAGAGTTCATTTGACCAATTTCATCATAAGATATAAAATTGGCAACTTTACATATTTTTTCAAAGTGCTTGTTATATCTTTTATTTAGTGGCTACTTTATGAGATGCTATATTTATCAAACGAGTTTTTATGCTCATTAAATGAGGTATTATGTTCATCATATGAGGTGTTATATTCATTATAAGCCGCTATGTTTATCAGACAAGAGGATATGTTCATCAATTGTTTTGTTATGTTCATCATATAAGCTGATATATTTACCGAGTGCTGCTTATTATATGATGAGCTATAATATTCATTTGATGTTGTTATGTTCATCATATGAGATGTTATGTTTATAAGATGAGCTTTTGTGTGTTTATCATATGTTGTTATGTTCATCAGATAATGTCATGTTGATTGTATGAGGTGCTATGTTTATCAAATACTACTATGTTCATCAAATGAGTTGTTACGTTTATCAAATGAGCTGATATATTTATCAGATGAACTATTATGTTCATCAAATGAGTTATTATATTTATCAGATGAGCTGGTATGTGCATGAAATAAAAATTTTGTTTCAATATCATAAATGTATTTTCAAGTGTTTAATTTTTAAATGTATTCTTATGTTTTGAGATTTTTAATATTTTATATATATTTTAGTTTTTATTTTATTTTTATCAATTTTTATATTATATACACACAATATGAGTGGATCAGAAGTCTAAAACGATATCATATTGGAGAGAGATCATCTATCTGATGAGTGTTCTCTGTGCATCCATGAGTTATTGATATTGTGCGATGGTCCAATTAGGATTTTAGCGTGTTTGAGTTAAGTGAGTATATTTGTAGTAATATTTATTGTTTTGATTTATTTAGATCATTAAGGTTTTAAAATATAGAATTAGATCCCATTATTTTTCTAACTATATTTGAGATTGGCCCTAAATTATGAAAATGTTAAATTGAGATTTCAAAATTATAATTAGACTCTGTTATATAATAATCATTCGATCTCTCTATTCATTTACCAATTCATCACAATCAAAATAGGGTGGTTACTGATTTGAATTACTAATTATATGCTGATACATTGTAATTTAAAACTAATTGATAATATTTATAATATTAATGAATACGTGTCAAATTATAAATGGTTATTAAAAAACAAAACCATCCCGTTCTTAAGAAACCCAACTCTATTTTATGGGTTGTATATTTGTTTGGCTTTACTAGATCTTTATCCTTATAATCACAAATTTAATTCATTTTTTTTAAGGTCGGACAGTAAAATTTATTGAAACTTCCAAACAGCTCATTCATTTAACTTGTAATACAAGTAAAAAAGTACATCCAGCTTTAAACTATTAATTCTTATGGTTTTAATTCCGCAAATGAGATGAGAGTCATCTTTCTCGCAAGTCTGCGGCCAAGGACTGCTACATATTTTTTGGGGGCAAGAGCGCCGTCTTTCGCCAAAAACACAATGCGATACTTTGTCAGTCCGACTTCTACATGTTGTTCAGCACGGTCTATGCTCATCAGTGTGAGATGTTTGCCAGTCATCTTGTTGTACTTGTTGATAGCAAATTGAGCATATTCAGTAGCACCATAATAAATCGGAGTCCATTGTGATAGAGAGCAAACGTATAAAATGGACAGTAGGAAGAATACCATGTATTGCTTCTTCATCTTGAAATCTTACATATTATTGCTCCAATGAAGAACTTTCTTCCTAAGGAAAATGGTGATGCTTTTGATTTGGATGGAGAGTTGGCTTGCCATTTTATGTAAATTGTAATGGTTAAAAGTGGGTTTCATTTAGGAAAAGGAGGATGCTATAGGTAAAAGTGAAATAATGAAAAACTTTTCCATTTTTTATTTTATTTATTTTATTTTTTGAAAAAAAAAGAGAGCTCATTTGACGATTTTGACTTTACATTTTCTTTTCAAAGTGCTTTTTATTCTTTATTTAGTGGTTCCCTTTTGATATATTTTTTTATTTTTTGTAAGTTTTAAATTTCATTACCAAAAGAAAAAGAAAATTGACCAACTCACTGACTCCACTATCTATTATGGAAACCAAAATTCTACACAAAACAGAAAAACAATGAGCACGTAGAGCATCTCTTGGACACATCCATTGCGATTTTATGAGATGGAAAAAAAAATAGTTTTACAAGAAAAGAAGTAGAGAAATTTTTGAATGGACACACTCTACCACTTGGATTGTATATTCACTAAATGAGGAGACATAACATGGTACTTTGAACACTCACTCAACGCGTTGAAAAATGAAAACAATTCAAAGCCAATGAGATATAGTCACGTATCATTTTGACTCTTCAAAGTGTTATGTGACAGCTTCTGATTGACGGTTTCATATTCTATCATGGGTTGTGTCCATCCGAAAATTTCTCGAAGAAGTAGGAAACCATATGGTGCCAAAAATGAAAAAGAAAAGTTGTTTTTATGTTTAATAGGTCATTTTTTGTATGAAATTTGAAATAGACTACATCCAATTAATTTTCAAATTGCTTTCTATCTTTTAAGATGACTTTAGAATAAATTTCTTAAGATTTGTGATGTCGGTATGCCCATGAATGTTCTGTTGAATTTCATTAATTCTTTTGTAATTTTTATATTCATAGTTAAGATTATTAAAATTTTAAGGAAAAAGTACAAAAACAGTGCATGTACTACCACATTTTGCATATTGGAAGGCATTACTATTGAATTTTGCAATTCATAGGCAAAAATTCTGTTTGGGGGTCGATGTGTATTTAACCATTTAGTGATTCAATTCCGAACATATTTGTATAATTATAAACCACCCCCTAATCATTCATAATTAAATGATGCCCTATTGATTTCAAGAGAACCTAATTATATTTAGTGATTCTTATAACGAATTTTGAGATCTCCGATCTAGTGCTCCAATGGTGATGGTATAGCGTATATCTTTTCAAGGTGAAGAATTGAGAAGACGTGTCCGGCTAGATGAGACATGAGAAAGAAATTTGGTGACTTGCAGAAAAGCTGTGGGGGATAGATTTAGGGCGTTGGGTTGTTGGCCTTGTTTAGGGAGTGTTTCTGTTTGGGGATTTACAGAAGAAGATGACAATGAACAAGAGATTTTTGGAAATGAATTATGGTAAGAATTTTCATTTTCTCCGTCCCTGCTCCGGCCTGCCCGAAAAGCGCAATGATAAAATCAGCCCCTGTTGAGTATTTAGGGGTTTAGGGTTAGAGTTTTCCTACTCTTTGAGGAACCCATTGAGCTCAGATAAAGCAAATATATCGTCAGAGGAGGAAGAGGATAAGATGATGTCACAATGAAAGCGCCAAAATATGGTAGCGATTCGGCTATAGGGATGCCTGATATGAGTGTTGTCGCGGGAGGAAGGGAGCGAGTTGCAGTGACAAAGGAGAGAGTGGCTGAAGAAGAAAGAGGTGGAGAGGAAAGATGAGTTCGTTGGCCAATTCCAGATTGTGTGCAGTAAGATGAAAATTTGTTGGAGGGCAGAATGCTGATTGGAACGGAACCTTACTTCCAGAGAGCGATGAGCGGAGCGATTTGCAACGGCGAAGAGAGTTGCTGGAGAGGATATAGTCAAGACGGAGAGGAGAATTTGGGGATTGTTTTTGTACTACAAATCTACAATTGATTTTGATTCCGTTTCCAAAATTAAATTTGTTTTATTAATTTTGGGTTGGTTTAATTGAGAAAGAAACGGTATAAAGTGATGTAGTCTTTTATGTAGTTAAAATGATTGGATTCAATCATAAATTTAAAAATTACATTGTGATCCCTAAAGAAGTATTTCTGAGAATTGCAAAATTTAATAGTAATGCCCTTCAATACACAAAATCTGGTAGTACATGCACTTGTTTTTGTACTTTTCCCAAATTTTAATATGTGAAGAAAAATAATTTTGACCGTGAAGTTAGGTTAAATTTATGGTGGATTAGAGAACTCAAAATTACGCAATTGACAAGATTTATTAGAGTTTAACATTGAAACGTATTAAAAGAAAATTCATATAGCACTTAAGATTGAGGCTATTATATATTTAAATTGAATTTTCTCACTAACGTGGAACTAGATATATAATGAAATATATACAATATTGAGTTTTCTCAGTGTTTCCCGCCACTCATAGAAAATGTACACAATACTTGTTATATTTTTTAAATAGGTAAAAAAAACTTTATTATACGAATAAACAATATTATCTTCCAAATGCATTATTTGAGGATTAAATTTATATTTTATAATTGAGTGTGTATAATTTTCATTCTAAATATTTAACTGACATTACACTATAAAATGTACTTTTTTCAGTCAAATATATCTTGACAAAAATTGAGAAAAATTTCCGGTCAAATTCAGCTCAATTTACGGTTATTTTTCTGTGATATTTTAAAACAAGGTCAAAAAATTTATTGTAAAATTCCTAAAAAGATACTTTAGTTTTGATGGTTACTCTTTCAGTAGTCAAATCGAACTAAAATATAATAAGATTATAATGTTCGGTTATCAATTTGATAATTTGCTATTGGATCAAACTGAAAATAGAATTATCAAAATATTAAGAATATGAATATATGTTTTATTTTATATACTGTGATTACATTTAGAGGTCAAAATTAAATGATACAGCATTTTACATTTAATTTAATAAAAAACAATGAAAAAAATTATAATCCCTAATTGTTTATAGATTTATTCCGGATTCAAATCATATTAATTATGAGCTATAACTATAATTGGATTTTATTTTGGAAAAAACTAATTGATTTTGTCCAAACTGGATCATTGTAAAATAACATGATTTTTTATTTAGAGAATACAAAGTGCTTAAGTAAATTATTTTTTAATTTGATTCAATTTCAAACCGAACCAAACCGATGAACAACCTATAAATTGCATATTCAAGGCTCCCTTTTAGTTAATTATTTTCGAAAATCACAAATTAATCATTTAGAATAGTAAAAATAAAAGGTAATCGTGGTTCGTAAAGCTAAACATTAAACCACAAATCATAAGCTTAAACATGAAAATATATATTTACATGTAAACTAAATATTAGATTCATTGACTATTTCAATAATATTTTTAAAATTTAAGAATCTTCACTAAACAATAAAACACTCATTCTCTACATAACATTTTATTTCACTTTAATAATTAATTATAAAAAATAAACTTCAAATAATCTAACACTTTTACAATCATTTAACTTATATATATATATATATATATATATATAATACAATGTTTACAATTTAATGATTAATAGATAATAAACATCAACAAATATATAAACTGAAAAGTTTTAAAAATAATTTGATACAATATATGATTTTTTGTTATACAATTCATAGTCAATTTACTAACTTTTGTCATGTATTTTGACATTTTCCATTTCAAACTCTATTATATATTATCACTCTCTTTACTAATTTATCAATAAATCATAATTAATAACAATCCGTACATCGGTTAAACACTTAATTTTAAAATTTAGTGTTCATATTTTACGAACTCATATGACATACACCTACACTTCCATTTTTGCAATATCTGAGAAAACTAATTAATCATTCATACTTTGCATATTATTTTGGCAAATTTAAAATTTGCATTTAATTCACAATGTTCTTTGACGGAAATAGTTGTACAACTTCATCATTATTATTGGTGAGCTCACGAAATGAGATCAACTTCCAACGTCTCCTCTTCCGAACTTGGTCATTAACTACGGTAATATACCTTCCTGAAGCACTCGTCGGATCTTTAGCCAGTAATGTCAAACGAAATTTCGTGAGTGAAGGCTCCTCCCACCTCTCTCCACTCTCAATCCTTGTTATTACAAGTTTCTCATGGTCGGTTGTATATCTGTTGTACTCAAATACAGCAAAATGTGCGATTTCAAGCACGCGATGGGTGTGGAGGTCTTCTATGGGAACCCATGCGGAAATGGAAAATTCGAAAAGAGCTAGAAGAAGGATGAATGTAACTCGGTAGTTCATCTTTAATTTTGATTGTTTTTCATTTGGTGTTCGCTATTTATAGACAGAAATATCTGGTAAGGAAAGGGTTGACTTTTTTTTAGTTTTTGATATTTTTTATTTTTATTTACGAATTGGTAAATGTTTAACACACTATAACTTTTTTTTTATTTTTTCTATTTTACAACAACAACAAAAGTGAAGTGAAAAGAATTTTTAAACAAAAAACTTTCATAAAAAGATTATTTGTACAGTGAACTAATGATGCATACATATATATGCTTTATATTTATTTTATATATTCCGTTGAATGTGTTTTTGATAAAATATGCACTTATTTAATATGCACCAAATCCATATTTGCACCAAAATTAATAATGTGCACCAAAATCCATATGTGCACCAAAATTAATAATATGCACCAAAATCCACATGTACACCAAAATTAATAATGCACACAAAAATCCATATGTGCACCAAATTTACTAATATGCACCAAAATCCATATGTGCACCAAGGGGCGGATCAGGTGAAAATCAGTTTGGATATGTAAACTGTAAACCAATTGTGATCGTTAGATTAATCACGCATGGACGTTTGAGATTAAATTAATATTTATCCACTTTAATAAATAGCATAATAATGAAGATGAGAGAGATATTGTTACCTTAAAAAAAGGATATGATAGATTTGATTCCCATATTTTTAGCGATTAACTTATTTCCTAAAATCATAATTATCTGTGTTTTATCGAATGATTTGTTCATCATAATTTTTTTTTCATTTTAAATAAAAAACAGAATATTTTTAAGATAATTGTGGTGCATAATTTAAATCTCAATGCATTATCTGGTAATTGGTGAACAATTTAAATTTTGGTGTACAATTTGATTATTATTTCTTTGCTGATTATTTTGATGAATTGTACAGTGAACTAATGACGCATACACATATATGATTTATATTTATTTTATGATTATTTAGTTGAATGTGCTTTTTAATAAAATATGCACTTATTTAATCTGCACCAAAATCCGTATGTGCACCAAAATTAATAATGTGCACCAAAATCCATATGTGCACCAAATTTAATAATGTGCACCAAAATCCATATGTGCACCAAGAGGGGATCAAGTGAAAATCAGTTTGGATATGTAAACTGTGAACCAACTGTGATCGTTAGATTAATCACTTATGAACGTTTGAGATTAAATTGATGTTTATCCTCGTTAATAAATAGCATAATAATGAAGACGAGAGAGATATTGTTACCTTTAAAAAAGAATATGATAGATTTGATTCCCATATTTTTAGCGATTAACTTATTTCCTAAAATATAATTATTTGTGTTTTTATCGAATGATTTGTTCATCATGAATTTTTTGACATTTTAAATAAAAAAAACATAGAATATTTTTAGGGTAATTTTGGTGCATAATTTAAATCTCAGTGCATTATCTGGTATTTGGTGCACACTTTAATTTTTGGTGCACGATTTGATTATTATTTTTTTGCTAATTATTTTAATGAATTGTACAGTGAACTAATGACGCATACACATATATGCTTTCTATTTATTTTATGATTATTTTTAAATGTGCTTTTCGATAAAATATGCATTTATTTAATATGCACCAAAATCCATATGTGCACCAAAATTAATAATGTGCACCAAAATCCGTATGTGCACAAAAATTAATAATGTGCAGCAAAATCCATATGTGCACCCAAAATTCATATGTACACCAAAATTAATAATGTGCACCAAAATCCATATGTGTACCATTACATACTGATTCACTTATTATAATGTGCATTACACCGATCTGTTATGGCAGATCTTATGCATAGCATCAACGATTGGTAGAGGAGACAAGAGACATTGGCAACAACATTAATCAGAGCTGGGGAGTTCGAATGCTTGGTAAAAGAACTCAAAAAAAAGGAAACAAAGAATAATTGAGGAGAGATAAAAAGGCAGAGATAAATCAGTAAAGATCTCTTAATACCGATTTATGTGTACATTTTAAGGAGAGAATATTTATGAGATTAAATAAAGATAAATGAATTAATTTTAATTTTTAAAATAATTAAAATCAGATTCATTGGATTAGATAAAATCAAAGGATATAAATAGTTCACAGTTTACATATCCAAATCGGTTTTCATTTGATCCACCCTCTATATATATAATACAACTTTTATAATTTAGTCATTAATAGATAATAAACATCAACAAATATATGAACTCAAAATTTTTAAAATAATTTGCTACAATATATAATATTTTATTATATAATTCATAGTCAATATTAACTTTTATTATGTATTTTGACATTTTCCATTTCAAACTCTATTGTATAATTATCACTCTCTTTACTCATTTATCAATAAATCATAATTAAATAACAATCCATACATCGGTCAAACAGTTAATTTTAAAATTTAGTGTTCGTATTTTACGAACTCATTTGGCATACTTCACCTACACTTCCATTTTTACAATGTCTGCGAAAACTAATTCATCATTCATACTTTGTATATTATTTTGGCAAATTTAAAATTTGCAATTAATTCACAATTTTCTTTGACGGAAATAGTTGTACAACTTCACCATTATTATTAGTGAGCTCACGAAATGAGATCAACGTCCAACGTCTCCTCTTTCGAACTTGGTCATTAACTATGGTAATATACCTTCCTGACGCACCCGTCGGATCTTTAGCCAGTAATGTCAAACGAAATTTTGTGAGCGAAGGCTCCTCCCACCTCTCTCCGCTCTCAATCCTTGTTATTACAAGTTTCTCATGGTCGGCTGTAAATCTATTGTATTCGAATACAGCAAAATGTGCGATTTCAAGCATGCGATGGGTGTGGAGGTCTTCGATGGGAACCCATGCGGAAATGGAAAATTTGAAAAGAGCTAGAAGAAGGATGACTGCAACTCGATAGTTCATCTTTGATTTTGATTGTTTTTTATTTGATGTTCGCTATTTATACACAGAAAAATTTGGTCAAGTAAGGAAAGGGTTGACTTTTTTATTTTTTTATTTTTTATTTTTATTTACAAATTGGTAAAGGTTTAACACACAATAACTTTTTTTTTACAACTGCAACAAAAGTGAAGTGAAAAGAATTTTAAACAAATTGCATAAGAAAAATGTTATCAACACACTGAATACAGTTTATATCGACTATCAAAGTGCTAAAACATAATTTTCAGTGGTTCACCAACTATTTTGAATTTTTACCGTTAGAAATTAACTAATTTACAAATTAAATTAAATCAAATCTAATCTATTATACGTCAATGGACATGAATTTCTTGGGTGTGTTTTAGGACGACTGAGAGTTTTTGATAATGGATGGACCAGCTCTTATTGTTTGGCGCAAATTCTTGAGTGTTCTGGGAGTACTTACTTTCGTTTGTAACATTGTTTTATTTTTTATGAAAACGACGTCATTTTACGTGTTACACATTAAATACACGGGCGCGGCCAAAACAATTGATGAATATATAAGCACAACTGATGAATATAGGAGCACAACAGGTGAATATATAGCACCACAACTGGTGGATATAGAAGCACAACTAGTGTATATAACTGATTAATATAGAAGCACAATTGATGAACATAACAACACAACTGATGAATATTCACCAATTGTATATATAAGCACAACTAATGAACATGGAAGTACAATTGATGAATATAGAAGCACAACTGGCGAACAACAAAATCGACAATGGCATACACCATAAACCGGACCTCACAGCCTTTCTTCTTTTGCTTCTCAATGAATGAAGAGTTCTAAGAAACCTCTTACTCTCACCAGTGATATTATAGATGTTATGTTGACCTTCCTTCGTCCTCGTCACATAATCCTTCAGACTAGTCATCTCATCACCATTTTTGGTAAAGTGATACCTAAGCAATTCAGCAAGCTTTACCTTATTTTGAGAATTCTCTTAAATGCCCAGATTCATGTTCTCAAAGAAAGCCTCATTAAACTTGTAGTATTCCTCTTTGTTCTCAGTAATTTCTTACCACAGCTCAATGCATTCCTTCACCAAATATTTCCTGGTAACCATAGGAATCTTGTTCTGCTGCAACATTTCCCTTAAAATGTTCAGTGGCAGGTCTTTTGAATCCATAATGCCATGCACAAAGCTTAAATACTCAGGGACAAACACCTCACAGTCGTACACGATGAACATCCGGCGCACATACAACTTGACATCTAGGGTTGTACACGAGCCGAGCCGAGTATTGACTTGTTCGAGCTCGGCTCGATTAAAACTATACCTAGCTCGTACTCAGCTCGTACTCGACGAGCCTAAAAAATCACTGTTCGAACTCGGCTCGAAATATTTTTGGTAAGATCGAACTCGGTTCCAGCTCGGCTCACACTTAAACGAGTGGCTCAATTACAAGTAAAGCTCGAGTTCAGTTCAAAAAAAATCGAGCAGCTCGTTTAATTGCTCAGCTCGAGCTCGATTTAGAATTAAACGAGCTGCTCATTTAATTTCTCGGCTCAAGCTCGATTTAATAAAAAATGAGCAGCTCGTTTAATTACTCGTTTGATAACAACAAAAATAATAAAAAAAAAGAACAAGTGAGCAGCCACATATCTCAGTAACAAAAAAAATAACGTTTTAACATAACTAAATCTCTTGTTTCAACATAATTTTTCAACAGCTGCACGAACTCATATCAATTTCTGTTTAAGTTGAGAGTTGCCTAGTCTGAAAGTAATTAGTCAGGCAACAAAGACCCCGATTGTCATAAGCACACCTGAAAGTTTAATCTAATAAGTGTATGCAAAAGTTTTAGTTGACACAAAAAACAAGCATGGCAGCAAGCAAACAGTAAACAAACAGCAAGAAAATATTTTAAAATATAAAATTTTAAACTATGCAACCAGATACTTAGAATCAGATAATAAACTATGAACCACAACGTCATTTTACGTGTTACACATTAGATACACGCGCGCGGCCAAAATAATTGTTGAATATATAAACACAACTGATGAATATAGGACCACAACTGGTGAATATATAGCACCACAACTGGTGAATATAAAATCAAAACTAATTTATATAATTGATTAATATAGAAGCACAATTGGTGAGTATAACAACACAACTGATGAATATTCACCTGTTGTATATATAAGCACAACTAATGAATATGGAAGTACAATTGATTGATGAATATAGAAGCACAATGGGTGAATATAGAAACAAAATTGATGAATATAGAAGCAAAACTGGTGAATATAAAAGCACATCGAATTAAGTGGATAACCACTCTCGATCCTCTCAAAAAAAATGAAAAAAAAAAAAAACTATGAACCACAAAGGAAGCTGTGCGTAGGACAGGAAAGATCTACTGATGGCATGCACAAATTAAGAAAGTTGTACAAAACAGGACGCGGAAGATCTAATGATGGTACCATTAAGAGATGTGTTACCGGATTTATTGAGCACAAAGCACCCCTAAAGATTAGGGAGCGATCTCAAATACACAGAGTTTTGCTGCAGTCGGCAGCCCCAATTCTCAAACACACAGAAGCATAACACAATGCTTTGGGTTGTCGGATGCCCATATTTGCTCGCCAATCTCAAACGACGTAATGCTCAGCAATTTCAGAACTCGGAATGCGGCGGAGACGTGAGGGGAATCAGACTTTGTAACACCAGAGAATCTCTGAAGCCGGAACGCGCTCAATCGACAGCAAATTGAATAAATCCTTGCTTTGGGCTGCCGGTGCCGGGTTCGCTCGCCGGTCACAGGACTCACAGCCCTCCCCCCCTCGGACGACTCGGAATGCAGTGGCTACTTAGGCATCCACATTGAAGCTTTGTTACAAGCTTCGTGTCAGACTTCAGAGCTCGGAATGCGGCGGAGACGTGAGGGGAATCAGACTTTGTAACACCAGAGAATCTCTGAAGCCGGAACGCGCTCAATCGACAGCAAATTGAATAAATCCTTGCTTTGGGCTGCCGGTGCCGGGTTCGCTCGCCGGTCACAGGACTCACAGCCCTCCCCCCTCGGACGACTCGGAATGCAGTGGCTACTTAGGCATCCACATTGAAGCTTTGTTACAAACTTCGTGTCAGACTTCAGAGCGCTTCGTCTGCACGAAACGGTTCGTAAAAAGACCAATTACCACGCTTCAGATCTGAAAGCGTGGTAATAGGTATATATTAAATATTAAGAATAATATATTACCACGCTTCAGATCTGGAAGCGTGGCAATAAGTATATATTAAATATTAAGAGTAACCTATTACCACGCTTCGAGCTTAGAAACGTGGTAATAAGTTATTTTGATACCTTATTACCACGCTTCATGTTCAAAAGCGTGGTAAATGGGTTGGGGAAGACATGAAGCGTGGTGAATGGGTTGGGGAAGACATGAAAAGCGTGGTGAATGCTTGGAAACATTAAATGTAAATGTCATGCGGGTCTCATTAATTAAATTCTTTATATATAAATGTTAAAAATTATATGAATTAATAATTTTAATTAATTAAATATTTAATAAATTAAGAAAATCTTTAATTAAAATAATATGAAAAGATAGTAAAATGTATAATATGACATGTGGGTCCATGCGCAGAGGTTTGAAAGGTTTGTTTCAATATGAATGTAAGTTTGTATAAAGTAGATTTATGACAAAAATGAGTTGGCATGACACAAACCTACTTTTTAGTTTGTTTTGATGTGGATGCCCTTACGGTTTCAGAAATCTGTCTCTACACCAAAACCTACGCACAAGCAGTCAGGTTACTTTAAAGTCATAATTTGATTTATTTATAATTTATATTACTTTAAAGTCATAATTTGATTTATTTATAATTTATATTCTTATTAATAATCGAGTTTTAATTGTGCTTCTAATTGAATTGTAGTCGAGCATTTAATGAATATTTAATTGAACTACTAATCAAACAGTTAATCGAGCTTCTCGTCGAGTATATTATTGAACTTATTCGCGAACATAAATGTGTCGAGCACCCTCTTGCTCATATTCGGTTCGTTTATTAAATGAGCTTAAAATTGTTGTTCGTGTTCGACTCGTTTATTAACGAACGAGCTTTAACCAAGTATTGACCGAGTTTGTTCGCGAGCAACTCGCGAGTACATCGGCTTGCGTACAGCCTTATGACGTCATTCGGCTTCTTCTTCGTGTCGAACAAATCAAAGGGTACCCTCCTTGGGACAAACAATATGGCTTTGAACTCCAACTGTCCCTCAATAAATAACTACTTCACAACAAGATGTTCTTCCCAGTTATGAGTCCTAATCCATTCTGATTCAGATTTGCTTATTTCAACTTTAATCCAATCAAAGATCCAGAGTAAGTATATTACTTTAAAGAATCGGCCCCACGGAATCTCGAACCAAGAAAGTCCCTTAGCTTCTATAGCATCCCATGAAATACGACTATGTTTGCACAATGACACTTGCCCCATGTCACCGCTACTACACGATCCGATAATGTAACAATCTTCAAAATGCTCATCTAAAATGTATGTCATATCAATTGTCCGACCTTGCTGATATTTGTTATCTATATGACCAATACCTTTTGATTTTTAGATGAATGCATATGGCTGCACATCAATGTCAGTCCGAAGAAAAAAATCAAAGAGTGTGGCATAATTTAATATGATGAGCAGACTTTTCTAATCGTCGCACTTCCAACTTTGAGTGAAGGGTTTTCCCAAAATCATATTTATAACACATAAGTGCACGTTTGGTACATCGTATTATTTATACGTGTATTATTAATACCCCGTATAAATAATACCACCTATTGAGGAGGTATTATTAATACGGGTTTCCAAAGGTAAATTTTCTCTCTCCGCATTATTAATACGTATTCCTATTTTGTACCAAACACATCACCCTGGTATTAATAATACCATCCCGTTCCTAATACATGCTACCAAACGAGGGGTAAGGTAATTTTAGGTGGTAATGGAGGAGGCTTTGGTGCACACACCAACAGGCCTTGTGGACACTAAGTTTGTACAAAGTGCTCTCGTGTATCCTTTGGCGCAAAGAGCTAACAGAATAAGCATGAC
>NQLW01000063.1:584468-596437 GCA_002312845.1 Kalanchoe fedtschenkoi | reverse complement strand
AAGTATAATAAATAAACTTTTAAAAGGAAACAAAATGATTGGTCAAGAATTGTCCACAAGGTTCTCAACTTAAGGAGGTTCTCAACGGATCCATGTTTTTGAGTTATAATTTTATCAGATTTTTTAATAATATTTTCTAGAATAATAAATAGATAGTGAATATTTTTTTAGTTTTTGACAGTAAACATTTTTTTCTTTGAATTTGTATGAACATTTTTTTAATGTGGTAATGAACATTGGTAGTAAACATATTCACTTTCAAAACTCCACTCATTCTATACATTACAAAAACACATGTTCACTACATTACAAAAACACATGTTCACTGTTAGAAATTTTATCCAAAACCATAGTGAATACCAAAAGTTTAGCAATTTCCGAAATTTAAAAAATATTCACTATTTAAATATGTATAATAATGGTGAATATAACAGATTAATATAAAATTAAACAAATATAATGGTGAACATTATTCACCAAACTCATGTGCACTGTCAACCCCACATAGATTACATAGGAAGTTGGAGTACCGGTGGCCTCAGAGGCAAACTCCGAGCTCCCTGCCAAAGTGAAATACCACCATTATATTTTTTTAATCCAAGATGAAGACAAAATTACATTCTCAATTACTTGAACAAAGGAAGTTGCATAATTGATTACAAAAATACACAGTACAGTGGTATTATTAATCATGTCAAGCTGCTCTGCTACTTGGAATTCAATGACTCTTCCAAATCAAATCCATACAAAAATTGAAATAAACAATCTAAGCTTTGACTGAAAAGGCCAACCAAAATATATGATAAAGATCAAAACTTTGACACCAAATCAGCAGATCCGAAGCTCAATTAATCCTGAAAACGAAGAAGCAGAAAGGGAATGGATATATGGCTTTAACTTACCATCAGGAGGATCCGAGTTTTCCGACATAGTGTCCTGAACCGCCAAAGAGATCGCCGCCGAAGCATCAAAAAGCGGATCAAATTAAGGCCGAGGCCTTGAAGGGAGCAGACAAAATTAAATCGTTTGTAGAAGGAATTATACCCACCGCCCAATGTTGAGAGTTCTGAAGAGGTCGTGAATAAAGAGGATCTCGATCCTGAGAAGTTTGGCGGCACTAACGATAGAAAGTGGAGAGTGGATAGGTTCAATCCGAGAGAGAGCTGGGTTTTGATTTGGCAGAATAAAAGAGGAAGGTTAGAAATACGGGATTAAGAGGAGAGAGACTAAATCAACTAATTGAGTAATTTGCTCTACTTAAATATCAATTTAATTTGGATTTTCTTTATAAAAAATCTATAAAAACCCCACCATTTAAAAAGAATTCCTCCTGAATGATTTCTTTTCAAAAATTATCTGACCACTCTTAGTTTGTTCTTACCATTAGCATATATATCTTGTTTATATAGGAGTACTAATACAGTAATACAAAATCAAATACTACAAAATTTGTAATTTAGTAATCTAGCTTCCAATCTGTATTCATATGTAGAAATTAATTGTTGCAGTTTAGTAAAATAACACTTTGATTTGATAATATGAACTCGGTAAAATCTTTAAGTACCAAATAATTGTGTGAACTCGTCGCATACTAAAAACAATTGGGAAATATGTGCAATTATTAATAGAATTTCTCTCACATATCACTTATTGACGTATTGGGAAAATTCATCCATTTTAATAATGTAGTCTACTTTCGCAACTCATGTGACTTGCACTGATTCATTAAATAAAATAATGTGAAAATCACATGTGGTACTGATGACGAATTTTACCATAAGAATACGTCAACTTTATAAAATGGTTTAGATATTTTTTCTTTTTGGTATGAGTAATTTTTTATTTCCATCACTTTTTTATATTTTGTATAAGAATACCTTTTGCCTATATTTATTTTTCACCTTTTTAACACAAAATGAAAAATATATAAAAATAAAAATTATATTTCCTAACCCATGTTATTACTTTTTATACTCGTAAAAAACTTAACATTGAAAAGTCTATTAAAAGTTAAAATCCTATTTGTTCATAACTCATTCTTTTACTTTATCCTCGTAAAAGATTAAACATTCAACATGTCTAGAATTAATGAAATAAATCAGACCCCTATAAATATTAAAGCACCTCTCTCGAAAATAACACTTCATATTGAAGTTGCTAGAAATCAAATAACTCTCTTATTCGGAAAAAAGAAGAAGAAAACAATGGCATTCTCTAAACAAGTGAAGTGTCTAGTGGTGCTGTCATGGAATGTGAAATCGAGCCTTGGTTGTCTATCCAATGACACTAAGCAGCTGGAAGAATGGAAGAAGATAGATGATCTAAACGATCCAGAAATCCAAGCCATCGCCAAATTCGCTCTCAAGGAGGGTGGCAAAATATATGTGGGAATACACTTAAACTTTCGTCCGAGTGGACCAGGGAAAGCAGCAGAAATGTAAAGAAGGGACGTTATATGAGCTCCTTATTGTGGCATATTCCAGGGGCTTCGACCAGGTGTACGAGGCTCAGATTTGGGTTCAACCATATAGGAAGCACCAAGAGTTGGTTTATTTTGGGCTTTACGATTGGTGAATTAAATGAATAAACGTATGCCTTTCTTTGCTACTATCGTGGTTGGATTAAAAATATATTAATACTGCTTTTGATAAAATTTAATCAGTATAAGTTTAATTTATTTTTTAATTTTTTTATAAAATACAAAATATAGTGTATTAGCATTGGTAGAGGAGGATTTCTTTATGGAGTTTGAGTATAAATAAATAAATTTTTATTTTTTAATGTAGTTGATAGTATTAAATGTGTAGTATAATTATAAAATAACAAATAACTATTAATTAAATGATACGTAAAAGAGGACATAAAAAATAAAAAATTAGAAATTTTATCCCACCCATCCAGACAATTTGCTGCCAAGCAAAAACTACGTAGTTTTGACTTATAATCACTAACCGCCATGCGTTTAATAATTAATTTTTATATTATTTATATTAAAATGTACACATGTACACGGTTGATTCAGTCGTTCTTCCGTGCTCTGGGAGTAGGTACTCCCTCGAGTGATGTCGTTTTAAATTTATTCAAAACGGCGTCGTTTTATTTGATTCTCCACATGCCTTCATTTTGTATTTTACAAAAACTGCGTCGTTTTTTGTGTTTTATACTAAAAACGTGTTAAACCTCTGTCTTCATCAGAATTTATTGCATATTCACCAGAATTGGTTATATATTCACCAGAATTACTCCTATATTTATCAGATTATTTTATGGTGTATATTCATTATTTTTGCTTCCATATTCTTCAAAAATGCCTCGATATTCACCAGAATTGCTTATATATTCACCAGAATTGCTCCAATAATTATCAGATTATTTTATGGTGTATATTCATTATTTTTGCTTCCATATTCATCAGAAATACCTCGATATTCACAAGAATTGCTTATATACTCATCAGAATTGCTCCTATATTTATCAGATTATTTTATGGTCTTTGTGCATTAGTTTTGCTCCTATATTCTTCAGAAATGTGTCGATATTCACCAGAATAGTTTATATATTCACCTGAATTGCTCATATATTTATTAGATTATTTTGTGGTCTTTAATCATTATTTTTGCTTCCATATTCATTAGAAATGCTTCGATATTCATCAGAATTGCTTATATATTCACCAGAATTGCTCCTATAATTATTAGATTATTTTATAATGTATATTCATTATTTTTGCTTCCATATTATTCAGAAATGCCTCGATATTCACTAGAACTGCTTATATATTCACTAGAATTGCTCCTATATTTATCAGATTATTTTATAATGTATATTCATTATTTTTGCTTCCAGATTATTCAGAAATGCCTCGATATTCACCAGAATTGCTTATATATTCACCAGAATTGCTCCTATATTTATCAGATTATTTTTTGGTTTTTGTTCATTATTTTTGCTTCTATATTCTTCAGCATTGCGTCGATATTCACCAGAATAGCTCATATATTCACCAGAATTGCTCTTATATTTATTAGATTATTTTGTGGTCTTTAATCATTATTTTTGCTTCTATATTCTTCAGCAATGCGTCGATATTCACCAGAATAGCTCATATATTCACCATAATTGCTCTTATATTTATTAGATTATTTTATTGTGTATATTCATTTTTTTTACTTCTATATTCTTTAGAAATGCCTCGATATTCACCAGAATTGCTTATATATTCACCTGAATTGCTCCTATATTTATTAGATTATTTTGTGGTCTTTATTCATTATTATTGCTTCCATATTCATCAGAAATGCTTCGATACTCACTAGAATTGCTTATATATTCACCAGAATTGCTTTTATATTTATCAGATTATTTTATAATGTATATTCATTATTTTTGCTTCTATATTCTTCAGAAATGCATCAATATTCACCAGAATAGCTTATATATTCACCAGAATTGCTCCTATATTTATTAGATTATTTTGTGGTCTTTATTCATTATTATTGCTTCCATATTCATCAGAAATGCTTCGATACTCACTAGAATTACTTATATATTCACCAGAATTGCTTCTATATTTATCAGATTATTTTATAATGTATATTCATTATTTTTGCTTCTATATTCTTCAGAAATGCATCAATATTCACTAGAATAGCTTATATATTCACCAGAATTGCTATTATATTTATTAGATTATTTCTTGGTCTTTATTCATTATTTTTGCTTCCATATTCATAAGAAATGCTTCGATGTTCACCAGAATTGCTTATATATTCACCAGAATTGCTCCTACAGTTATCAGATTATTTTATGGTGTATATTCATTATTTTCGCTTCCATATTCTTCAGAAATGTCTGGATATTCATCAGAATTGCTTATATATTTATCAGAATTACTTCTATATTTGTCAGATTATTTTTTGGTTTTTTTTTTCATTATTTTTGCATCTATATTCTTCAAAAATGAGTCGATATTCACCAGAATAGCTTATATATTCACCAGAATTGCTCTTTTATTTATTAGATTATTTTATGGTGTATATTCATTATTTTTTCTTCCATATTCATTAGAAGGCCTCGATATTCACCAGAATTGCTCCTATATATATCAGATTAGTTTTTGGTCTTTATTCATTATTTTTGCTTCCATATTCTTCAGAAATGCCTTTATATTCACCAAAATTGCTTATATATATCAGATTATTTTTTGGTCTTTATTCATTGTTTTTGCTTCCATATTCGTCAGAAATGTCTGCATATTCACCAGAATAGCTTATATATTCAGCAGAATTGCTTCTATATTTATCAGATTATTTTATGGTCTTTATTCATTATTTTTTCTTCCATATTCATCAGAATTTATTGGATATTCACCCGAATTTTTTATATATTCACCAGAATTAGTCCTATATTTATCAGATTATTTTATGATTTTTATTCATTATTTTTCACCATTTTCATCCGAATTCATTGGATATTAACCAGAATAGCTTATATATTCACAAGAATTGCTCTTATATTTATCAGATTATTTTATGATATAAATTCATTCTTTTTCTTCCATATTCATCAGAAATGCCTCGATATTCACCAGAATTGCTTATATATTCAACAGAATTGCTCCTATATTTATCTGATTATTTTATAATGTATATTCATTATTTTTACTTCTATATTCTTCAGAAATGCCTCGATATTCACCAGAATTGCTTATATATTCACTTGAATTGCTCCTATATTTTTATCAGATTATTTTTTGGTCTTTGTTCGTTATTTTTGCTTCTATATTCTTCAGAAATGCTTCGATATTCACCAGAATAACTTATATATTCACCGGAATTGCTCTTATATTTATTAGATTATTTTGTGGTCTTTAATCATTATTTTTGCTTCCATATTCATCAAAAATGCTTCGATATTTACCAGAATTGTTTATATATTTACCAAAATTGCTCCTATATTTATTAGATTAATTTGTGGTCTTTATTCATTATTATTGCTTCCATATTCATCAGAAATGCTTCGATACTCACTAGAATTGCTTATATATTCACCAGAATTGTTTCTATATTTATCAGATTAGTTTATAATGTATATTCATTATTTTTGCTTCTATATTCTTCAGAAATGCTTCGATATTCACCAGAATTGGTTATATATTCACCAGAATTACTCCTATATTTATCAGATTATTTTATGGTGTATATTCATTATTTTTGCTTCCATATTCTTCACAAATGCCTCGATATTCACCAGAATTGCTTATATATTCACCAGAATTGCTCCAATAATTATCAGATTATTTTATGGTGTATATTCATTATTTTTGCTTCTATATTCTTCAGAAATGTCTGGATATTCATCAGAATTGCTTATATATTCATCAGAATTCCTCTTATATTTATCAGATTATTTTTTGGTTTTTTTTCATTATTTTTGTTTCTATATTCTTCAAAAATGCATCGAGATTCACTAGAATAGCTTATATATTCACCAGAATTGCTCTTTTATTTATTAGATTATTTTATGGTGTATATTCATTATTGTTTCTTCCATATTCATTAGAAATGCCTCGATATTCACCAGAATTGCTCCTATATATATCAGATTATTTTTTGTTCTTTATTCATTATTTTTGCTTCCATATTCTTCAGAAATGTCTGCATATTCACCAGAATAGCTTATATATTCACCAGAATTGCTTCTATATTTATCAGATTATTTTATGGTCTTTATTCATTATTTTTTCTTCCATATTCATCAGAGTTTATTGGATATTCACCAGAATTAGTCCTATATTTATCAGATTATTTTCTGATTTTTATTCATTATTTTTGCTTCCATATTCATCCGAATTTATTGGATATTCACCAGAATAGCTTATATATTCACAAGAATTGCTCTTATATTTATCAGATTATTTTATGATGTATATTCATTTTTTTTCTTCCATATTCATGAGAAATGCCTCGATATTCACCAGAATTGCTTCAATATTTATCAGATTATTTTGTGGTTTTTATTCATTATTTTTGCTTCCATATTCTTCAACAATGTCTCGATATTCATCAGAAACTCATCGATATTTATCAGAAATAGCTGCATACTCTTCAGATTGTTTACTGAAGAAAATATAACTATTTTATTAACAAACGACGACATTTTGTTTTAAATCAAAATGATGTCGTGAGAGGGAGTAGGTACTCCCAGAGCATGTAAGAATTTGCGCTGTTGATTGGTTATAAAAAATCTCTTTAGCAGCATATGACTTGGTTCCTTATTGTCGCATATTCCGGCAGCATCTACGAGTTGTTGAGGTATGAGGCTCAGATTTGGGTTCAACCATATAGGAAGCACCAAGAGTTGGTTTATTTTGGTCTTTACGATTTAATTTTGAGTAATGTAAGTGTGAATATAAAGGGTGAATAAAATGAAGGGAAAGTATGAAAAGGGGGTTGATACTATCACCACTTACAAATTATGACATTACTATCTTTAATTTGTAATTCTGAGGTATTTTTATTTTTGACCTCCAATCTGTAATAACATTATTTTTAATTACATTCAATATAGTTTTATTATTTTCAAACACATCCCTACCTTAATAATATTTAATCTATAAATTTACCCCACTTATTTTTAAAATTATTATTATCACACTTCATGTGGATACCATAAATACATAATTGAACCACATAAATCTATAAACACTTCACGTGAAATTCAATGTATTACGAAATAATGAGACTTTTACGATACATATCACCCAGAATATGATTCACAAATTACAAAAGAAAGTAGTCTGAAAATGTCACAAAAGTGTATTTAACACACAATAACAATTCGAATTGCCCTTAATGTTGTGGCTGGAATGATGATGAAGATCCCAAGATGTCGCGCTCAGTGTTGGAAGCTGAATTAGAAGTGGAAGACACTTTTCGTGTGAACATTGCGGTACCACCTCATATTTCCGTGTATATGACTGGACCTGTAGACTGTGGTGAAATGTATGACATAGCGCCATCTGAATTTGTATAGGAACGCTGCCATCCTCTACTAGATGATTGTGTCAAAGCCTACAAATGTGCACAATAATTAGCTTAACAGATGAAGAATTGTTAAATTAATAACAACAAGTAAAACAAGTATTTAGATAAGACGTAAGCAGAAAGAAACTTAAAGAGAACAACTAGTTTACCACCGGAGGGTCTCTCATCACAATAGGAGTAGATTCTCTTACTTTTCGATTAGTTTGTAAAAAAGATATGTTAGATAAAAACATATGAAATTTCAACAAAACATACAATATTTTAGCAATCTACCTTAGCCTTCTTGACCGCCACATTTCCATCTCTTTGTCCTGTCGCACTAGTTCTTTCTGATAATGGATTTTCTCATATAGCCTTCTAACTTGTTCTATATTGTGCAATCCTTGATGCATTGGCTTTCGCAGCTGTAGTTGCTTTTGGATCTATTACATCCTTCTGTCAATCGCGTTGATTATGTCTTTCCTCATTGCACCGGCCACAATGCATAAGGGTGTCAACTCATGACTTTGCAATGGAAGTGTTTTGCTCACTAGATATATACAGGAGGGTATTCTTTCTATTTTTAAAATACAGTAAAATATTGTAAAACCATAAGATAGCAAACCATAAATCATAGATTTTGAAAGTTTGTCGATTACAAAATCAATAATCATAACTTAGCACAATCGACACCGGCTACGACAACTGGCGATGGCTAACCAGGACTATTAACATGTACAAATTGTTGAAGTGACGACAGAGAAGGTCAAATCGACAGGTTAGATTTAATATGTACATAATATCGACGCTCTTCCTATGTTTCCGTTTTCGATCTATTTCGAAAACGGGGAAACGGGCGCCGTTTCCGTGCTTCATAGCCATCAACTACCGACTAACTCTCTCCAAAGACTCTTTCATCCCAAAATTTCAAAATTAAAATAACATAATTTACTTGCGGAGATTTCAAAGTATGACTATGAAAAAAATTTGAAGAAGACGCCTTTTGCCAGTGACGACGGATGATGTCCGCTCACTCGACGCTCACAATTGACAAGCGGAAGTTCGACAGGGAGACGCTCACTCGACAGGCGGAAGTTCGATAGAGAGACACAGGATTGAAACAACGAAAATTAGGACTTTGTTTAATTTTTGCCCTTGTTTAATTTTTGACCGTTACTTTGTCTATGTGATAGGGGGTGTTTGAAAATAATAAAACTATATTAGATGTAATTGAAAATAATGTTATTATAGTTTTGGGGTCAAAAATAGAAATATCTCAGAATTACAAATTAAGGATAGTTATGTCTTTAATTTGCAAGTGGTGATAGTACAAACCCTCTTTTCGTACTTTCCCCTAAAATGAATAAAGGTATGCCTTTCTTTGCTACTACCGTGGTTGGATTAATAATATATTAATATTTCTTTTGATTAAATTTAATATGTATATATTCAATTTATTTTTTTATTTTTTTTGTGTATTATTATTGGTAGATGATGATTTCATCATAGATTATGATGAAAATTAATTAGTTTCTTATTTTTCAGGTATGTGACAATATTTAATGTAGTGTAATTGTTAAATAATAAATAAAAATAGATAAATAAATATTAATTAAATGAGAAGTAAAAGAAGACACCGAAAATATCAAATTATATGTAATATATTGCAAAAATAATAAATTAAAGAGCCATACATTAGAAATTCTAGTATGAAATAAAAATGACATAATCAAATTTCAAAGTTCAGCAATTAAACGTAATAATTACGAACCCTATTAATGTTTGTTTTTCTTTCGAAGACGTTTATCCACTCTCACACGGACTCTATTCATCTAGATTTTATGTTTAACATCATATTTTTCGCTCCATTGGATCCGACTTACCATCATCCGTCTTTATTTGTCAATAGAAAAAAAAATAATAATAAAAGGCTTTGAAATATCATTTTTATATAATTATGATTCGAACTATCATCATTTTCAAATAAAATTAAAATAAAAATTTGTAACATCATTAAAAACTAATAAAGTCTCTTTTAAGTGTTAACACATTCCGTTAAAAATTAAAGACCGTGCCATCTTCATCTGACTGATGAACCCTCGTCTTCCCTCCTGACAAAACTCAAGCTGATTAGATTTGGTGATGAATTGTGCGGTGGGAAAGTCGATTGCGGAGGAAGGGATTGAAACGCAGTTGTGCGGCCCGTCGAGGTTTTTGTTCACAATCAAAATGAAACTCAATATTAGATCAATATAATATTTTTTGATGTATGATTGTAATGCGAAAGCGATAACCCAAAATCATCTTACAAATATTTGAATAAACCAAATATGGATAGTAAAAATTAATACATAATTGAAAAAAATAGGAGACTTACTTCGATTGATAGCAATGACTTGAATGAACCTATGTGCTTTCTCTCTTTGATTCTATATCTTTATTGCTTGCTTATTGATGATAAATGAGAATTTATCTAATGAGCGTGTTTTTTGTGTTTTTTTAAGTATATAGTTTAGGATCCATAGGCTACAATACTTCTGGATCCTAAAATATATATTTAGAGAAACATAGAAAATATCCATTAGCTACATTCTCCTATATCATCAAGGAGCAAGCTACAAAGATATAAGATCAAAGAGAGAAAACACATACGATCATTCAAGTCATTGCTATGGATCAAAATAAGTATACTATTTCTCTCAATTATGTATTAATTTTCACCATACATATTTGGTTGATTCAAATGTTTGTAAGATGATTTTGGGTTATCACGGCTTCCACATTACAATCATACATCAAACAATATTGTATGAATCTAATATTGAGTTTGATTTTACGTTTGGCATCCAAGCCTTCTTACAAACTATTATTTCACCAAATTAGGATTTATGGATTTTGGGATTTAAAATTGATGATAATTAATTAAGTTAGAGTTTTTTGAGAATTAAAGATTTTATCAAATAAAGTTAGTTAATTATGATTAATTTTTATATTATTATTTATGACATGGTTAACTAAGGATGATATTTGTTTTCTAATATCGATTGAAAATCTCATTGTATTATGAATGAAATTTGTTCATGTCAAGTATCAGATTTTCTCGGACATAATCAATGAACAAACGAACGAGCCATACCAATTTGCAGCATACATTGGCCACAGAGCGATACTCAGATTCAGTGGAGGATCTAGAAAATCTAGCCTTCTTTTTATATGTCAAGGGACAATCGAAGAATCCAACAAGACACAGAAACCAGTCAGAGTGCGATGAGTTAAGGGCATGATGCCCAATTAGCATCACAATATGCTAATAATTGAATATTGCTGCCATTGGAGAAAAATAAACCCTGTCCGGATGCAGCTTTCAGATAGTGAAGAACATGGGTCGCAGCTCTCATATGGTCCTCTGTAGGATGTTGCAAAAATTGACTTAAAATGTGAACGACATATGAAAAATATGGGTGTGTGATTGCTAAATAGATAAGCCGGTCAACAAGACGTCAATAAGGCGTGGGATCAGCCAGTAACGCAACAGTTGAGAGGCTGAATTTGTGTCGAGTGTCTATGGGAAATCCAGCAGGTTTGCATCCAGTGAGACAAGCATCATATAACAAGTCCATGACATACTTCTTCTTATAAACAAATAACCCTGCATCTGAACATGTCATCTCCAGCCCAAGAAAATATTGAAAATTGCCAAGATTCTTAGCTTTGAAATTACTCATTGATGAACATTTTCACTTGGGTGAGAAGTGAAAGAGAAATGTCTGTGAGAAGTAAGTTATTTACATATATAAGAATAATCAGAAACTGCCCATCCTTTTTTAGTGTGAACATGCTGGAAGCCATACAGAAGTAAGACATGACTGAGTTTAGAATACTACTGATGAGATGCTTGTTTGAGGCCATAGAGACTTTTGTGGAGTTTACAAACCTGCCCTTGAC
>NQLW01000063.1:549068-570470 GCA_002312845.1 Kalanchoe fedtschenkoi | reverse complement strand
GGGGACTGTCCCCCAATAGATCCGCCACTGATTATAACTCATTCCATAACTTTATTATGCTCCCTAAAGATTAAATATTCATCATGTCTAGAATAAAATAAATAAATAAGATCCCTATAAATATCAAACCACCTCTCTGGAAAATAACACGTTGTGTTGAAGTAGCTAGAGATCTTTTTTTTTAAGGGGATCCATAGTGGTCCCCTACTCACCGCGGGCCAGCTCACGCGCACCTCCAACGTATCTAAGCGTAAATGCGGTACCAATAGAGCTTGAACCCAGAATTTTGGATTGTTAGACAACATCCAAGACCACTAGGCCAACACCTTGTTGATAAATAGCTAGAAATCTCATAAATCTCTTATTTGAAAAAAAAAATGGCATTCTGTAAACAAGTGATGTGTCTAGTGGTGCAGCCATGGATTGTGAATCCGAGCCTTGGTTGTCTAACTAATGACATGACACTAAGCAGCTGGGAGAATGGAAGAAGATCGATGATCTAAACGACCCTAAAATCCAAGCCATCACCAAATTCGCTCTCGAGGAGGGTGGCAAAATATATGTGGGAGTGCACTTAACTTTTGTCAGGGTGGACCAGGGAAAGCAGCAGAAATGTAAAGAAGGGACGTTATATGAGCTCCTTATTGTGGCATATGCCAGGGGCTTCAACCAGGTGTACGAGGCTCAGATTTGGATTCAATATATGAAGCACCAAGAGTTGGTTTATTTTGGTCTTTACGATTGGTGAATTAAATAAATAAACGTATGCCTTTATTTGCTACTATCGTGGTTGGATTAAAAATATATTAATACTGTTTTTGATAAAATTTAATCAGTATAAGTTTAATTTATTTTTTAATTTTTTTATAAAATACAAAATATAGTGTATTAGCATTGGTAGAGGAGGATTTCTTTATGGAGTTTGAGTATAAATAAATAAATTTTTATTTTTTGATGTAGTTGATAGTATTAAATGTGTAGTGTAATTATAAAATAACAAATAAATATTAATTAAATGATACGTAAAAGAGGACATAAAAAATAATAAATTAAGAATTTTATCCCACCCATCCAGACAATTTGCTGCCAAGCAAAAACTACGTAGTTTTGACTTATAATCACCAACCGCCATGCATTTAATAATTAATTTTTATATTATTTATATTAAAATGTACACATGTACACTGTTGATTGATTATAAAAAAAATCTCTTTAGCAGTATATGACTTGGTTCCTTATTGTCGCATATTCCGACAGCATCTACGAGCTGTTGAGGTACGAGGCTCAGATTTGGGTTCAACCATATAGGAAGCACCAAGAGTTGGTTTATTTTGGTCATTACGATTTAATTTTGAGTAATGTAAGAGCAAATATAAAGGGTGAATAAAATGAAGGGAAAGTACGAAAAAGGGGTTCGTACTATCACCACTTACAAATTACATTACTATCCTTAATTTGTAATTCTGAGGTATTTTTATTTTTTACCTCCAGTCTGTAATAACATTATTTTCAATTACATTCAATATAGTTTTATTATTTTCAAACACATCCCTAACTTAATAATATTTAATCCATAAATTTTACCCCACTTATTTTTAAAATTATTATTATCACACTTCATGTGGATACCATAAATACATAATCGAACCACATAAATCAATAAACACTTCATGTGAAATTCAATGTATTAGGAAATAATGAGACTTTTACGATACATATCACCCAAAATATGACTCACAAATTACAAAAGGAAGTAGTCTGAAAATGTCACAAAAGTGTATTTAACACACAATAACAATTCGAATTGTCCTCAATGTTGTGGCTGGAATGATGATGAAGATCCCAAGATGTCGCGCTCAGTGTTGGAAGCTGAATTAGAAGTGGAAGACACTTTTCGTGTGAACATTGCGGTACCACCTCATATTCCCGTGTATATGACTGGACCTGCAGACTGTGGTGAAATGTATGACAGCCATCTGAATTTGTATAGGAATGCTGTCATCCTCTACTAGATGATTATGTCAAAGCCTACAAATGTGCATAATAATTAGCTTAACAGATGAAGAATTGTTAAATTAATAACAACAAGTAAAACAAGTGTTTAGATAAGACGTAAGCACAAAGAAAGTTAAAGAGAACAACTAGTTTACCACCAGAGGGTCTCTCATCACAATAGGAGTAGATTCTCTTACTTTTCGATTAGTCTGTAAAAAAGATATGTTAGATAAAAACATATGAAATTTCCACAAAAAATACAATATTTTAGCAATCTACCTTAGCCTTCTTGACCGCCACATTTCCATCTCTTTGTCCTGTCGCACTAGTTCTTTCTGATAATGGATTTTCTCGTATAGCCTTCTACCTTGTTCTATATTGTGCAATCCTTGATGCATTGGCTTTCGCAGCTGCAGTTGCCTTTGGATCTATTACATCCTTCTGTCAATTGCATTGATTATGTCTTTCCTCATTGCACCGGCCACAATGCATAAGGGTGCCAACTCATGGCTTTGCAATGGAAGTGTTTTGCTCACTAGATATATACAGGAGGTTATTCTTTCTATTTTTAAAATACAGTAAAATATTGTAAAACCATAAGATATAGCAAACCATAAATCACAGATTTTGAAAGTTTATCGATTACAAAATCAATAATCATAACTCAGCACAATCGACACCGGCTACGACAACTGGCGATGGCTAACCAGTACTATTAACATGTACAAATTGTTGAAGTGACGACAGAGAAGGTCAAATCGACAGGTTAGATTTAACATGTACAGAATATCGACGCTCTTCCCACGTTTCCGTTTTCGATCTATTTCGGAAATGGGGAAACGGGCGCCGTTTCCGTGCTTCATAGCCATCAACTACCGACTAATTCTCTCCAAAGATTCTTTCATCCCAAAATTTCAAAATTGAAATAACATAATTTACTTGCGGAGATTTCAAAGTATGACTATGAAAACAATTGAAGAAGACGCCTTTTGCCATTGACGACGGCTGATGTCCGCTCGCTCGACGATCACAATTGACAAGCGGAAGTTCGACAGGGAGACGCTCACTCGGCAGGCGGAAGTTCGACAGAGAGACACAGGATTGAAACAACGAAAATTAGGACTTTGTTTAATTTTTGCCCTTGTTTAATTTTTGACCGTTACTTTGTGTATGTGATAGGGGGTGTTTGAAAATAATAAAACTATATTAGATGTAATTGAAAATAATGTTATTACAGTTTGGGGGCCAAAAATAGAAATATCTCATAATTACAAATTAAGGATAGTAATGTCTTTAATTTGCAAGTGGTGATAGTACGAACCCCCTTTTCGTACTTTTCCCTAAAATGAATAAAGGTATGCCTTTCTTTGCTACTACCGTGGTTGGATTAAGAATATATTAATATTTCTTTTGATTAAATTTAATATGTATATATTCAATTTAATTTTTTAATTGTCTGTGTATTATTAGTGGTAGATGACGATTTCATCATAGATTATGATGAAAATTAAGTAGTTTCTTATTTTTCATGTACGTGACAATATTTAATGTAGTATAATTGTTAAATGATAAATAAATATTAATTAAATGAGAAGTAAAAGAAGACACAGAAAATATCAAATTATATGTAATTTATTGCAAAAATAATAAATTAAAGAGTCATACATTAGAAATTCTAGTTTGAAATAAAAATGATATAATTTCAAAGTTCAGGAATTAAACGTAATAATTACGAATCCTAATAATGTTTGTTTTTCTTTCGAAGACGTTTATCCACTCTCACACGGACTCTATTCATCCAAATTTTATGTTTAGCATCATATTTTTCGCTCCATTGGACCTGACTTACCATCATCCATCTTTATTGTCAATAGGAAAATAATAATAATAAAAGGCTTTGAAATATCATTTTTATACAATTATGATTCGAACTACCATTATTTTCAAATAAAATTAAAATAAAAACTTGTAACATCATTAAAAACTAATAAACTCTCTTTTAAGTGTTAACACATTGTAACTTCCGTTAAAAATTAAAGATAGACCCTACCATCTTCATCTGACTGATGAACCCTCGTCTTCCCTCCTCTGTCTGACAAAACTCAAGCTGATTAGATTTGGTGATGAATTTTGCAGTGGGAAGGTCGATTGCGGAGGAAGGGATTGAAACGCAGTTGTGCGGCCCGCCGAGGTTTTTGTTCACAATCAAGGAGGAGACGGTGGAGAATTTTGTAAAATCAAACTCAATATTAGATCAATACAATATTTTTTTTATGTATGATTGTAATGCGAAAGCGATAACCCGAAATCATCTTACAAATATTTGAATCAACCAAATATGGATAGTAAAAATTAATACATAATTGAAAAAAATAGGAGACTTACTTCGATTGATAGCAATGACTTGAATGACCCTATGTGCTTTCTCTCTTTGATTCTATATCTTTGTTGCTTGCTTCTTGATGATAAATGAGAATTTATCTAATGGGTGTTTTTTGTGTTTCTTTAAGTATATAGTTTAGGATCCATAAGCTATAATACTTCTGGATCCTAAAATATATATTTAGAGAAACACAAAAAATATCCATTAACTACATTCTTCTATATCATCAAGGAGCAAGCTACAAAGATATAAGATCAAAGAGAGAAAACACATACGATCATTCAAGTCATTGCTATGGATCAAAATAAGTATCCTATTTCTCTCAATTATGTATTAATTTTCACCATACATATTTGGTTGATTCAAATGTTTGTAAGATGATTTTGGGTTATCACGGCTTCCACATTACAATCATACATCAAACAATATTGTATTAATCTAATATTGAGTTTGATTTTACATTTGGCATCCAAGCCTTCTTACAAACTATTATTTCACCAAATTAGGATTTATGAATTTTGGGATTTAAAATTGAAGATAATTAATTAAGTTAGAGATTTTTGAGAATTAAAGATTTTATCAAATAAAGTTAGTTAATTATGATTAATTTTTATATTATTATTTATGACATGGTTAACTAAGGATGATATTTGTTTTCTAATATCGATTGAAAATCTCATTGTATTATGAATGAAATTTGTTCATGTCAAGTATCATATTTTCTTGGACAATTTTAAAAATAAAAATTTATAGTCACATGAATTAAATATTTATATTGTGAAAAGTGTGTTAGTCAAAAAAATGGCCCACTTTTATGTTGGTTAATTTTTTAATTATGTGCATGCAAATATTTATGTTATTGCGCTATAAATGACATTAAAAGTTAAGTAAATAGTTGTGGTCCTTATAATACAAAACTTGTATTTGATGACAATAAAGTAATTATTTATCATATCTCAATTAATATATTAAGATTATCCAAAGATATATAATGTATTGATGGAATTTTATTAATAATTAATAAAAGATAATTTTATATAGCGTGTTATGGATTGATGATGATTGTATTTGATTTTGTTCCAAAGGTGAATTTGAATGCATGTTATTATTTAACTATCTGAATTATTAAATGATTTAACTCAAAGCATTAAATATGAGATATTAAATGTTTGCACTTTCTTTTTAATGAATTCAATTGTCATTGGAATCAAGTTCAATGGGCTTAATTATGATGAATGGATTGAATATGTTAAGTATCATGCTAACATATCATGTATCGATACAGCTCTAATTATAGATAAACCCATTAAACCTAATGATTCCAGTAATGAGGCGGAAAGAGAGTTGTGGGAGACATGAGAAAGGTCTAATCGGCTACTTTTAAGTTTCTTAAAATTGAGCGTTGTGGGAGACATGAGAATGTTAAACTTTACATGCCAAAAATAACTAATGTGAGGGAAATTCTAGCTGAGATTAAAAATTTCACCAGTACAGATGTTATTGATAAGTCTGTAGTGGCTACTCTCATGACAGATCTATCGACTAATAAATATGATATTAGTCAATTGATGCATGATAACCTCACTCACAAGATAAATGTGGCAAATAAGCTTAAAGCTATGAACATGGAAGTGAATGAAACTTTCCTGGTCCAGTTCATTCTCCAATCCCTTCAGGGAGAGGAGTTTGCGAGGTTACGCCAAGGATATAATATCCTTAAAGAAAAGTGGAACCTTCAGGAAACTAAGGTCATGCTATTACAAAAAGAAGCAAGGCAAAGGGAAGCACTGAAAGTAAAACCTGCTGAAGCCGATTAACTGTTCATAGGAATGCTAATGTTGCCAGCAACAGTAAGATATCAAGTAGTAAAGAAAAGAAGAAAGGAAAGCAACCCATGAATGTTAATGGTAATGCACATAGAGCAAGGAAATGTTATTTATGTGGAAAGACTGGACACTTCAAGAATGAATGCCTGAAATGTAAGGCATGATTCGAAAAAAAAGGTTTACATAATGTTTCTATGTGCTTTAAATCAAATTTAATTGAAATACCTTCTAATACTTGATGGTTAAATACTAGTGCAACTACTCATGTTTCACATATTTCACAAGGATTTCTTACGACTCAGCCCATAAAAGAAAATGAAAAGTATATTTTCATGGGAATCCGGATGAAAGCAGAGGTTGAAGGCATTGGAACTTATAGATTAATTTTAGATACAGGCTATCGTCTGGATCTAGAAAATGTCTTGATGTATCTAAATGTGCTAGAAATGTATGTATTTCTATTTCGAGGTTGTATATTATGGGATTTATTTTAGATTTGGAAATAAATGATTTTCAATGTATCGACAGAAGCGCTTTTAAGTACTGATACATTATTAGATGTATTTTATTGCTTCAATTAGAATTCAGAATTCTCTAATTCTCTATTTAATGTTGAATGTGATTACTAATATAGATTTGAGTTTAATATCAGGTTTATTTTAAAGCTTTTACCATGTTTGAAAAACATGGTGAAAACGAACATCGTAATTGATAAAGTACAGAGCGTGGTAATAGATTGCTGACTTATTACCACGCTTTTTATTTTCAAACATGGTAATAAGTCATCACCTATTACCATGCTTCATAGTATGGTGATAGGTAGCAAGAAGAATAGTAATATATGAGACCTGTTACCACACTTCTAAATAATAAGCGTGGTAATAACTTTTTTTATTTTAAAAAAATAATGACAACAAATATATAGAGTTAATCATTCTGCTCATTTAGCATACACATTGTTATGTTCTCAGTGAAAACCAAGGCCATGACCACCCCAAGAACATCAGCTGCTCAATGAAAAAACTCACTACATCATACAAAAATCCCAAATCAAATTACGGATCAACATAAAAAAAAATAGTGAAAGAAAAAACTCAACCTTCAAATTGACACTAAATTTAGAGTCAAAATACTCACTGATGATGATCATATAAACTATGAGAATCCCAACATTATTAACCACCACATAAATCTGCAACAACATCTTCCCAACACCACCAAAAGCATCCTCCTAGCACCTTCATCTCCGTGGGCAGCGCCATGATCTCGCTGAACTCTCCGCTCGCCTAATCGCTCAGTTTCGATAAAAGGGGAGTCTTTTCATCCTCCACGCACCTTCTCTTACCTCAAGATGACACCTTCATCGCCTCGGTTAATAAAGAGGACGACCATGACCAGATCTACGGCTGCTTCTTTGATGGCGTGACATGTACTCTCCAGCGGCTCCATGGATTAGGCTATGAAGCATCAGATCTGGTTCAGATCTGATCAGATTTCGTTAGACAGAGGCGGGGGTCGTCAGTTGATTCTTCAGACAGCAACGATGAGATCGAGGTTGCGGATGAGGGCGCATAGGAGGGCGCCAGCAACGGTGAGGTCGTAGTTGAACTCGGAGGTGAGATGAAAGCATGCATGGCCGGGTAGAGTGTGCTGGTGATGGAGGAGAGGAGCCAATGGATGATTGAGTTGGGGGAGATATCAAATGGGTTGTGAATGAAATTTGACAGACTGAGAGAGAAATAATTATAATTAGAAAGGGGGACTTCTGCTGGGCTGACCAAAATCCGGTCCGGATCGGAAAATGATCCGGAACCGGATCGGAATGGACCGAATCGGACCGGACCGAAGGATTCCGGTCCGGTCTTCGGTCCATCCAATTTTGGGATTCCGGTTTCGGTTCCGGTCCGGTCCAAACCCGGAAAATTCCGGTCCGGACCGGAATGGACCGGTTTGGTAATTTTTTAATAAAAAAATTATTTTTATTAAAATACTGAAATATATCTTATTTAATACATAAATAAAATTACTTTTAATTCACATTTTTATTAAAATTTAATTAATTTTTATGATTCCGGTCCAAACCGGTCCGGTCCGGTCCAAACCCGGAATTTTCCGGTCCGGTCCGGTCCGGTTTTGGACCGGTGCTCACCCCTAACTTCTGCCACACTTTTTATGTGAAGCGCGGTAATAGAGTAGTCTTTTACCACGTTTCTTAATAAGAATCGTGGTAATAGTATAATCTTTTAGCACACTTCGCGTATTAATAGGACGCTTCATATGATGAAGCTTGATAATAGATTAAAACACAATTTATATGACTTATTAACCACGTTTTTCTCTGAAAAATGTGGTAATAAGTTGAAGCGTGGTAAAATGAATCCAAACTCTGTACTAGTGTTACCACGCTTTTCTTCGGAAAGCGTGGTAATAGGTTATGCCAAAAATTAACAACTACGGTCGTAACTTATTACCACGCTTTCTCATATTATTTACCACGCTTACACTAATAATCGTGGTAAAATATTAAAGCGTGGTAAAAGTCAAAATCTGTAGTAGTGTATGCTGTTGGTGTTAAGTGTAGTGCACTAGATGAATCTCTTCTAATTTGTGGCACACAAGACTCGGTCATATATCCAAGGAAAGAATCATGAGAACCTTCGAAGCATGAACCATACTTTGAACTTGTTGAGATCACCTCTATAAATACAAACCATCAACATGCAACAGGAGTACCTTGGAGAAGTAAAATTCAGTGTTAAAATAAAGCTCTGCAAATTCCTACATAAGTTAATGCCCTCATTTACAACAGCTGAAAAGTCATCGACTATGCCGGGGGGTTCGTTCCTGTAGCTGATGTGAATGCCGCTGAGATTGTGTCCCTTTGCTAATTTTGCGATTTGAGCACAAAAGACTAGGCAGTTTAGACCTGAAATTGTTGAAGGAGGTAAAAAGATGGTCTCAGGGGGTTGCTGTGAGCTTGTTTTGGAAGCTTCGTAAGGCAAATACAAACCGTACTAGGCTGTGATTTTGGTAAAACTGGAGCACTACTGTAAGAAGCTTATTAGCTTCGAACCTCTTCTTTTAGATGAAGCCTAAATGTTATTTTGCTGGAAAAGATCCCAAGGTGTGAGATGTAAATCCAGTAATGAGTAAATGAATGATTTTAGAAGTGATTACTACATGGTATGAGATAAAAGCAACAAATTGCTGAAAAAACCCCTCACCGAGTCCTTCGTTTTTCAAGAATATATATGTGCTACCAGATGTTGCATGGCACTTACATTTTCGGAAAACTGAAGTAACTTGTACGAATGAGGTGCACCTTTTCTCTCTTTTAGTAGATTCATACAGCAGGTTTCAAAATCAAACTATAACTCTAAGATGACTTTGAATTCTATTTTTTTAAAATTTATCAGTAATAAATTCAATAGTGTGGTCCATTTCATTACAAGAGAGACGACCAATGATTTTGAACTAGATTAAATCACATGAAATGATCAAATTATAACTCTAAGATGACTTTGAATTCTATTTTTTTTAATTTATCAGTAAAAGATCAAAAAGTCTGGTCCATTTCATTAGAAGAGGGACGACCAATGATTTTGAACTAGATTAAACCACATGAAATGATTTAATGGCGATAATTGATCCTCTATTTTTGGAAGAAAGAATTTTTGAAAGAAATGATTTAAAAGTCAGGTTCAAAGAAAGTCCATATATACATATGTCAGGTTGATAATTACTAATCCTTGAATGTTATATATTAATGTCAAATTAAACGTTCACGTTGAATGAGTCCGATTTTAAATTGGTCATATTTTGAATTTAAATTGACCACTCAAGAACTTTTGAGCAGATAAACTTGAAATTTAAGCCAATAGTTTTTTTAGTTATTGTAGCTAAGTAAATATATAACCATCATCATCGAAAGCATTGTTTATTAGAGAGAGACTTTCATTTTTGAAATTGCATTAATTTATCGCGAGTAAGTTCACATATTTTTTCTTATATATATATTGTTTGATAGTTCAAAAGTCACGAGTTCTTCATTGTAAATTACCATTTGCGAATAATGTGAAACAAAGACCTTTAATATCGCAGTCAATTGTTGTGTTGCATAAATAGTTCCCACACTCTTCTCCCTTTTTATCAGCTTTATTCTATTATGGATACAAAGTTCGTGGTGAACATTGTATATTTAATTTAGACTTGGTTTGAATTTCATATTTACCCACCTAGCATAGACCTATTTTGTTGACAAGAGATGTTCTCAATAACTCTCATGTCTCAAGTACTCAACAGCAAAATGATACCATTGGGTGATTTTATGAGTGTGATGGTCAGGGGGATGGAGTTTCCTGAGTTTTTTTTTTGTTTTTAGTTTCAAATTATACGTGATTTTGAACTTTTGAAATTTAGAGTTTCTAGGACTTTGAGGGTCTCCTAGAAAAACTTACCCTTACTTGCATACATATTCTTTAAGGGTAAAAGTTTGTCCTGACACGGGATAAATTTTCTACATGCACATTCGAAGTCACATACTTACCTTTACTTGCATACATATTTCGGTTGCATTAACATAGAAAAAATAACAAGTCAGTCTATAAAAGTGATGTGAATCATTTCGTAAATAAAGTGAATTAAAGTACATAAATTGGAATTTGTTGACGTATGTTGGAGGTATGCGTAGCATACCACTTTGATGATAATTTAGTGAGATTTTATAAAAAATAATAATTAAAAAATAATTTTTTATTTGTAAATCAGTCCAGACCGATCTGATTTAATCCAAATTCAAAATATTCCAATTCTATCTGATGTCCTGTCCGATCTAATAATCACTTATTATTTTTATATTTCTTAAATCGAAGATCAAAGTTTTATCAAAGTTCATAACTCTTTAATTGCTTCAGTTGGATGATATTGGTTGTGTTTGGTTACGTTTAGGGAAAATTTTGTGGTAAGAAAAGTTGGTGGGAAAATTATTAAAATTTAATATTTAGTTTACATGAAAAATAAAAGAGAAAGAAAATTAGACGGAAAATTGAGTGGAATATATAATTCTTACTTCTAACCAATCAATCCGATACAATCTGATCAGTTTCACTGTATCCAAAGCGGATAACCGGTTCTTCCATTAGATTATATGTATCTTATTAAGTTCAGTATATTAAAGTGATGAATGATTGATACTTTGTCTTCACATTTTCAACAAAATTTTCTTTAATAAAAATAAATTTTCGATGAAATTCATTTCCTTGAGATCAAATAATAAAAAATTAGATGAAATTTCCTTCCAACATTCATTTCCACTAAATTTTCCTTTAACTAAACAAGTCTTAGAATTCTACTGATAGATTTGTTGAGTCATAGCCAAATTACCTTTTCTGTCATAAGTTTAATTAATTTTTCAGAAGTAAAACTAGATACCATTTTAGAACTACTATTTTTGTCTTTATTCTAAAAATGAGATGAGAATCATCTTACTCGCGAGTCAATGGCCAACAAAAGCAACATATTTTATTGTCTTTTACACAGAACACAATGCGATATTTTATCAGTCCGATTTTTATAGCGCGGTCTATGTTCATCAGCGTCAAATAATTTTACAAATCATCTTGTTGAACTTGTTGATAGTAAATTGAGCAAGCTCCACCACCTCATGATGTATAGGAGTCCACTCTAACAGAGCATATATATACAATGGACAATGGGGAGAATATCAGGTATTGCTTCTTCATCTTGAGATCCAAGATACTTCATCTTGAGATCCAAGATACTGCTCCAATGAAGAACTTTCTTCCTTGAGAAAATGGTGTTGCTTTTGCTTGGATTTAGGTGGAGAGTTGGCATGCCATTTAATGTGAATTGTGATGGTTAAAAGTGGGTTTTTACTAAGAAAAAGGAGGACGCAAGAGGTCAAAGTGCAATCAGGAAAAACTGCTTTCATCATTTTTTTTTTC
This sequence comes from Kalanchoe fedtschenkoi, assembly GCA_002312845.1. NCBI lineage: Eukaryota > Viridiplantae > Streptophyta > Magnoliopsida > Saxifragales > Crassulaceae > Kalanchoe > Kalanchoe fedtschenkoi. The sequence goes on along the minus strand of NQLW01000063.1, from coordinate 558,303 downwards.
TTTGGAGAAGAGTTCATTTGACCAGATTGGAAGTAATATATAGAATTAATTGACAGCTTTGCCTATTTTGATATGAGTTTTGTACTAGCTGATTATCATTTTATTTACGTGAAATATACCTTGTAGAAACTAAAAAGTCCCGTTTTATTGTCCTTAGTAGGTTCTATTGAGAATCATTTAAATCCGAATCAAATATCATCTAATGATTAAAATTATTGTAAATATATATGTTTCACAAGTTGCATTTTTTAAATCAAATAGTACTTTCATGTTTATTTTTTTTGCCTTTTACTATATTTTTCATTTTCCATTATCTTGTGGAATAATGAAAGTAAAAAATGTAGTGTGGCCGAAAAAAAGTCTGATCAAATATATATTTTTTCAAAATTGATTAATAATTAATATGAGTATCAATATCTTCTTGACCCACAATGTATATTTATTATTGTAATCTACTTTAAAATTATAGCATTAATTGTTTTATCATCACAACTCATAAAAGTATTCTTCTATATTAGTAATGATAAATCATATTGAGCATAACCCGTTAATTCATCAAAAGATAAATTCTTAATAAAATTTATTATTTGATGAATAAAGCCCAATTCTGTCCCCCTTTCCTTTGGCCTTAGATATTTGAGAATTATTTCTGTGACTATATATATATATATAGGGGATCAGGGGAGGGATCCGTTGTGAACACTTAAGTTGTGAACAAAATGTGAACGATTTTGAACCAATCATTTAGTTTCCTTTTTAAGTTTGTTTATTAAGCTCTATTAATTATTTGAAACTTATTAAATATGACAAATATTAAAATATGTAATTATGTATTATATTAAATGACTTAAATTTTTTATATCAACATTTTTATTATTAAAAAATTATTTTTTTTATATTTTTTGTTCACTTTTCAAATGTTCATATTTAGATAAATTATTCATGTTCACATGTTCACTATCACATATTCACAATAAAGCGATGCACTTTTCATTTTCGTTTCAGACATATTTTATTATCGTTTCAGGCATGTTCGCTACCGTTTCAAACATGTTCATTGTCGCATGTTCACTATCGTTTCAGGCATGTTCACTGTTCACTATCGCATGTTCACTGTCGTTTCAGACATATTCACCGCCGTTTCAGGCATGTTCACCGGCATCACATATACATGTTCACTTGGCATGTTGACAGTTCACCATTGTCAACTAATTTCAACAAAATATAAATTCAATTTTAACAGAACATCGACTATGAAATTCTGAGTAAAATAAGATCAATTATACTCACAAAATATTTATTATAAACAAAATAAAATTAAATATACTCACAAAATATATTTTCGCATACTCGACTACGCTGTGAGAGTGGTGAATTCATAAAATCGTCCAGATCTGGTTAACTCCGAAGGGCAGCAATCAGCAGCAACGGAATCCGGAGGACAGCAATTAACAGCGACAGACTCGAATCATTTAGATCTGATTCAGATCTGATTATAGATGGGTTGAATCAGAGGCGGCAGACTCGAATCGTCCAGATCTGGTCCAGGTGGTGGCGAGGCTTCAGCGACTCGAATCTTAATTACCGAGATATGAAGTTCGCGCTTGAGGCCGATTGGATTTGTTTGAGGGAGAAAATGAGAAGGGATCGGAGGTAAAGAAACGCATCAGATGACAGACGATAAGAAAGAGGACAACCTAAAACGATGATGTCGATGCCGAGATGACAACCTGTCGGAACCATCTAGGGCTCGTTGCGGTGCGGTTGGCTCACTGTTGCCTGCTCTGCGTAGACTGGATCTAGGACGATCTGAACTGGACAAGTTATGGTTCTGTGACGAAGTGGAGGAAGATGTCTAGGACGTCGACATCTGAATTGGATCGGCGTTGTCGCTTGACGGACATCTGGCTCGCCTGGAATAATAAAATACGGAAGAGGGAGAAAGAGATGCAGTGGTCCATAATAATAAAATAAAATTGAGTGATTTGTGGAACAAATTTAAGTTATACATGATCATTAAATATAGAATACAATAAAATTCGAAAAAGGAAATTGATTAATTAAAACACTGAAATTTAATGTACATAATAATTGGTCCTTATCTGTTCACAATTTGTTCGCAACGTAAGCGTTCGCAATTGATCCAAATTCTAGGGATCAAATGTAAATACCATTTTCATTGTAAATAGTGAATTAATCTCAACCATCCATTTTAATATACTCCCTCCGTCCTCTAATACATGTCGTTTAAGGTTAATTTGAGTAGATTAAAGTGAGGTAAATGCTAGCGGTTGAACAAATTTAATGAGTGAGTGGTTGGTGTTTTTTTTACAAAAATTCGTGCAAAAAGTAAAATTAGTAGATTATTATTGGTGATGAATGAATTTTTTGTTTATTATGATAATGAAGTGATTAATGTTTGACGTTTTAAGGTAGTTGTATATATTAAATACGCATTGAAAATTGTTAAGTGACAAATAAAAATGGACAAAAAAAAAATCAATTAAATGACATATAAAACAGAACATGCTATAATTGTTTTGAGTGTTGTTTTTATTTTTATTTCCATAATAATTTTCATTTACATACATTAAGCTAATCGGGAACAGAAAACCAACAGCTTCCTCCCTTCACTCCCTCCTCCCAAGAAACCCTAATCCCATCTCCAGCAATATCTCCAAAATCCACGCCCTCAACCTCAGATCCAACGTCAACCGCAATCTCCGGCCACCATCTACCCAGCTACGATTGCGAAGGAGGTGTGGAGCCCGTCGATCTGCGTAAGCATCGAATCGTTGTAGCGAACAGCTTCGTCATTATCTCCATCTTCTATAGTCCAATCAACTCATTCTCGGACAATTTCATTCAAAGAATTCTGCCATTGACGCATAGAAAACGGAGAGCTAGTCGGCTTCGGGAGAGCCTCGTCTGATTTGAGCTTGAAAGCGTCAATTAATGACGTCCTGGTGTGATTTCGGAGATTATCTTTCAGTTTGTTATTGAAAATGAAATGTTGATAGTTGTAGTTTAGGTGACTTTGTGATGTTTCAGTGTTTCACAGGTCACCCCTTCCTTGCATCAGCTAGGCATTGGACGGATGATCCTCAAGCGCCTCATCAGGTCAGGATCATTCCTTCCTTTACATGAGTTTTTAAATGATTTATTCTTCTCAATTATCAGTTTTTGAGCTATTCTTATTTGGACTTCTTGCTGTAAAAATACGAAGAGGGATTAGAGTCAGAGCTGTATGGAGGAGCCTATGTGAAGGCAATAAGCTTATCAAGGATTTTTTAGTTGTCAGAATGTGAGGAGGAAGCGGAGCTGAAGAGAGAAATTGCCGCTCCGATGATGTTGAAGAAGCTGTCAGTTGACATGTTGATGTTTGTGGAGGTTGTATAAGGGCTGATGTTATTATGATGCGAATTTCTTGCTATTGAATGTGCTGGCAATTTTCACTAGAGTTGCAGGAGGGATGATATCAAGTTCCTGTTGATAGATTTTATCTGATCTCTTTTAGGATTTTTTTGTTTCCTAAATTACTCAAATAATCTGTGTCTAACACAATTTGTTATTTATTATCTGTTTGTTATTAATTCCTTATTACAAGATATGAAATAAGAAAATTTTGATTTGTTTTATTTGATCTCGTTCTTATTAGTTATGTTTTTGATAAAAAATGATGACAAACATGGATTGATGCTGGGTGTTGCTGGCATGCAGGGGCATGAGGTTTATGTGTTTATTTAGATTCAAGCTATGGTGCTCAAAGGATGGGAACATGTGGGCAAGACATCCCATTTGAGACTCAGTTTATTTTGAAGGTTCCTCTATGGTTGTGCTGATCTTGGATTAGTATTTTTGTTGCAAAAGGACTCGGAACATTTATTTGAATCCGGTAAGGCAGCGTTGAATCTGTGGAAGTCTAGCGACGAGGTTGATTATGTGATGATCGGGTCGTAGAGGGACAAAGCGTTTAAAGAATCCTACAAGTATTGAAAGCCCAAGGTCATCTGGAATGGCAAATCCGACAAGTACACCGAGATTCCTTTTTTTCAAGATTTGAATCAGAATGTGCATGTTAAGTATTTGCATGTATGCGACAATAAGACTATTCACGATGTCGAGTTCAGGAACTATCCTACTATCTGAAACCTTGATGGCATTATTTGTTGTTCTCCCAATAATGATCATCTCGATAGAAATACTTGAATCAGTGGCTGCTTCTTGCACGCCGACGACAAAATCTCTAATCCACTCCGTATCATTTCCTAAGCATAAGATAACCCATTTTCCGCCTCCAAGCTGCTTGCAAACAAAAAACAAAAAAATGAGAAATATTCTTTTTCTGAAAAACGTAAAGCCCCATCAGTCCTAAAACAGTTAAACAAGAATTTTCACCATGTTTGACACGCGGGGATCAAAATTCAAAACCCTTGACAAGGGAGTCGAGCCTCGCCTCACCAGCCCACAAACTCTGCTCTTTTGGCTTTGTGAAGGGAAAAGCTTTAGCTCCCCAGATGTGAATCAAGTGGATTGCATTAGAGCATACGACATTACCATCCGCATTAAGGACCACTATAATAGGAATCCTGTGGAACTTCCAAATATCTCTCACGAACTTTATAGTTTCTTTGGTGATGACAGTTGGATGTTCTACTGTGTACCATGGCATTATTTGTAATAACTTTTTGTATTTCTCTTTGGAGGATGTCGTCCATGAACCATGATGAATGGGTACCCATATAAGCTCGCATTGTTGTTCAACTGGTATCTTGAGTTCAGCATAAACATCTTCAAGAAAACATATTTGGAGACGCAGCGAAAATCAGCTATCAACAATGTAATATTGTTATGGAACATGCGAAGTTCAATATGTAGCCAAGTTAGTTCCAGGGAAGCGGTACCCATTTTTCGGAAGTGTATTGCACTGAGATGAAGAAGCGAAGACGGCCCTCGTGATCCAGTAGATCGAAAGAAGTACAAGACTGTCGAATTCATTCTTCAGACTTTTGGAAATAAAATTATGTATGTTTTCCAAAGACAAATGAGCCGCGGAGGTCACTTCAAACATGGCTCTGATGAGACGGTAGAGCGGATCCATGGATTCCCAGTCGTTGTCTCTCAGCTTTCGAAGAAAGTAACGAAATATATATGTAGAAATCAGGAGCTTCACTAGCCTCTTGCTTTCCTAAGCTCTTCCTCAAAGTGATGAACAATGCTTCAACTCGAATCTGAGCATACGAATATCAAAACGAGAAGCCAGACACCAGTATAAAATTCATTGTGTAAACGTGTTTTCGTAGTTGGTTCTCATTTGAATTCATAAACCTTATGAGTTCTCATTTGAATTGAGCTTGTGAAATAACGGTAGCGTAGAATAAACATTTGTCAGGTGCCTGATTTTGTAGTTTCTTGCTTCCAGTGTCTGATCTCATTTTAATATTTGCAGGGAAGGTGATGAAGAATGTTTGAGCAGTAAGCTGCACACAAAGGACTCTAGGGAAAAAATGCTTTCAGTTGAAGAGTATCTGCTAGAAACAATAACAGGAGATGCCCTTGTATATATCTTGGTATATATCACTCTCAGAATTGGCCTGAATGTTTTCTGAAGGTGACATTTGAAGCAACATTTGTCCTCTTGATCTTTTTACATTAGTTATGTTGACTCACCCAGACCAACTGAGTTACAAAACACCAGTTAGTTGCTGAACGTGTTTATTGGTTTCACTTTGGGTTCTCCCTGAAGTTGAAGGCAGGTTCCGATGTAGCCGTGGGTAATGTTAATTGAAATGTCAACTGGCTAGTATCAGAGCAACAAAAGGCATAAAGCATCACATCACATATATTAGACTGCTAAGATTTACACAGCTAGCTTGCTATGTCTTCCAGTTACATAACAAACTTATGAAAAGATTAGTTCTGCTGCTGCATGCTGCCAGATAAGATATCCTAAGCCTCCCGGAACATTCCCTCAACCAAAATATACGACTTGCTCCATGGAGGTTCAGATATTTCCAAACCAGATTCTAGTCACCCTACAGATAACCAAACTGCAATCTGCTAACCCTGTCAAGTCTAAAAACCAACCGCTTCAAAATGACAAACCGGCAGCTCCAACAGTGTTATTCGCTCCTTCACAAACTGTTATGCTCCCTAGGAAGAAAAAAACATTCCCTCATGAGTAGACTGAAGCAAAACAAGCGGAAGAAAATGGGTTTGAGCCTTACCTATTGACATCACCGAACAGAATCACTGATGGAGCAAATGGCGGCTTTTGATCATTTCAGATATTCCCAAGGCAGAAATGCTGGGACACCCTATCAGATCCTGAAGCTTCGAGTCGCATAATACAGCCATGGGGTTGGAAGGGTCCTAAAAGCAAAGAGACAAAAAGGTTGCTCAGCCTTTCAATTTCAATCATACTAGCTTTATCACCATGACGATTTTTATCTGCCTACCTCCAGCTGGTTGATTTTGATGTAGTCCCAAACACGCTGCATGGCTTCCGCCTGGGTCATATACTTCTCCTCTGTGCCAAGAAATCTAACAAGACCTTCAGATAGCCTCAACTGAGAGGAACCAGTTTTCACATCTTCAGAGACCGGTTCCGCCTCCACCCTAACTCTCTTTGCATGACTGGACACTTCTGAAAGCAATTGAAACATAGAGATTTAAGCCTCAAAGTTACAGAAACGATCAAGCGGTTCTTAGGACTTGCCCAAAAAAAGAAGAAGTAAAGATTACTTGATTGCTCGAGGGGGATTATGTGCTTAGACAGTAGCTTATTCATCTTGAACATATCGGTGCAGTCTGTCTCAAACACTATGCGTAGCGCATCGTCACAAATTATTTTCCTCTTGTTGCTTGGGTCCTGAAGATTATTTTTCCGTATATACGCCCAAAGTTGCTTCACGATCTACAAGCCAAAAAAGACCATTATTAGAAAACCAACATTATAAAGAACTTGAGATTCTAGAACACGATCAGATGGCATTGAGCATTATTCTTAATGCATGCGGGTTTATCTAGGTTTGGAACCTCAGTCCTCGGCAAAGCTGGCTGACCAACCACGGCTTGGAGTTCAGGCGTCACACCGCAAACTTTGCTCAAGCCACCAGGACCGCCTTTTCTTTTGGTCGCAGCTGGGACACTGCAATACATCTCTGAAAGTTAAAAGCCCATAGAAAAAGATAACATCATTTGCCACGTATATTAGCTCACTTTTATCCCTTTTCTCATGAAAGTTCAGTTTTTTTCAGAACACAGTCCCATACCGAAGACTAGTACTCCAATTAACAAGCATACCGAAACCATCCGCGCAAACGAAAGTGATCAAGCCCATCTTTCGCTGCTCCACTACTACACTCGTATACTTCTTTGCAAGTATATACATAATTAGAAAGTGCACAAAAAATTCAAACCAAAGCTCAACTTCAGCCTCTACAAGTACCATGCTTGAATCGTGCAAGAAGTTTGTAAGCTGTGACTTCCAAGTTGCCAAGCTTTAACTTGTTTAGTAATTCTTAACATTAACACACTATGAATAGAGCCTGGCTAATAAGCATCATTAGGCTCAAGCCATGAAATGAAGTTCAGAATTAAGCTTAATGTGTTCTTGACACCCTCACAAAGCTCAATCCAACAGTAAGCTATGAAAAAAGTGGTAATTAAAAAATTCACGATTTTTTTTTTTCTTTTTGTCAAATTCACCAAACAAATCAACAGCAGCTACAACCACCAAGTCTGGAATTCTTCCTAACAAATAATCCCTAAACCTAACATCACCACCACCAACCACCAAAATTGCAAGCAAAGCAACCCAAAGATCAAACCTTTGTTTCTCGATTGCTCCCTGCTCCACATTCCCAGCCAGACCCGCATCCTTAAACGCCTCCGGAACTCGCTGCTGGAGCTGGAGCGGCGGCGCAGACGCCACGGGGCTCTCAAAGTTAAGATCTTGACGAAACGGCTGAACATGGAACTGCGGGTTAAACCCAGGAGAAGGACCCCCATTCTGAAACTGCTGCGGTTGGTAATGCGAATGCTGGCGCTGGAAATCGAAATGCTGGTGGCTCCTCGGCGGAGGCGGCGGTTGTGGACGGAGAAGGAAGTTGATGTGGTCGCGAATGAAGCCGGTTTTGTGCGCCAGGCTGTGACCTAGTTTCGCTTCCAGCTGCGATACGACGTCGTTGAAGGTATTGCCTGCGTTTGGATCCAACTGGCGCAGCACTGACTCAACAGCTGCAGCGATTTCCTGGTCCGACGCCATTGTTGTCGCTACCCTGCTGCTGCTCTGCTCTCGTGTACCCCACAGAGTTTGTTTTTTCATTAAAAATGAAATCTTTTGTTTTTTTCTCTCTCTAGCTTCTGTCTGCCATTTTTAGGAGCGGAGAAGAATCGTCTCTCTAAAATTTGGTTTTGCTATGACTTGAAGATGACTGTTTTACCCTTCTATTGAACCGATAAGGGAGCAAATCTTTTTCAGCTCAATTCGGTTCTAATCCCATTGGACCGCATTCCATTGATTGGTAATTTTACCCCACAGTTGAATAATTTGATAAGAAACTACACCTAGTAGTGAAATACTTCAACATTATACTGTCGTAGTTATTAAAACTACATCGGAAGTGAAACCAGTGATATCTTCCATATATCTGATTCACAGGTCGAACTGGTTGATTTTATCGGTTCAATGAAAATCAAGAATTTTGAGTTGTTATATTTATCAGATGAACTATTATATGCGTGAAATGAAAATTTTGTTTCAATAGCATAAATGTGTTTTCAAGAATTTAATTTTTAATCGCTCGTTCTCTCTATTCATTTACCAATTCATCACAATCAAAATAGGTGGTTCTTGATTTGAATTACTAATTATATGCTGATACGTTGTAATTTAAAACTAATTGATAATACTTGTAACATTACTGAATACGTGTCAAATTATAAATGGTTATTAAAAAACAAAACCATCCTGTTCTTACGAAACCCAACTCTATTTTAAGGGTTGTATATTTGTTGGGCTTTACTGGATCTTTATCCTTATAATCACAGATTTAATTCATTTTTTTTAAGGTCGGTCTGTAAGATTTATTGAAACTTCGAAAGAGCTCATTCATTTAACTCATAATACAAGTAAAAAAGTACATCCAGGTTTAAACTATTAATTATTATGGTTTTAATTCCGCAAATGAGATGAGAGTCATCTTTCTCGCAAGTCTGCGGCCAAGGACTG
>NQLW01000063.1:527463-538204 GCA_002312845.1 Kalanchoe fedtschenkoi | reverse complement strand
GTCCACCTCCACACAAACCCTAGCAGTAGCCGGGTTAGTCAATGCGAGGGTTTGATCATCAGCCTTCAGAAAACGCCCTACTCCACGACATATTTCCTTTAGGAAGCTAGATCGAAAAAAACATGGGTCAAGGCCATGTAATTTCACCCACACTGCAGCCGAAGTTGGTTCTGCATTCAACGAGAACTCCGGCGACCATCTGAAGATTCGGAATAACGCAGACCCCATCCTTCGAGATTCACACGTTAACCCCTCAACAGCATCCCTCTCTGAACCACAAATAACAAGAGCATGCTTCCCATCCATGACGCCTACGTATGGACGGGATTCCATCCTCCAGAAGTGCTGAATATGATCTGAAATCTCTCCAACCTTTGGACGCGATGGTGAGAACTTAATAATCAGTGCGAAATCCATCGACCGGAATGCCATATTCAACTCATTTTCTGCAAATATAATACAAGGTGAACCATCTTTGAGTTGAACCTGTCTACCCTTCAATGGAATGTCTGAGAAAAAAGGGCGAGTAGTCTTCTGCTCCGCCACGACAGTGGCATAGGATTTGATTGGCTCTGAATCCGCATGCAGCGGTTGCCATGTTGGACCGCCTCGCCTTGTCGCCAGCCTATCCCCACCGACCGGTTTCTCGACCCTAGACCTTCCCGATATCACCATCCCGTCAGCCGTAGCCCGGGGCCCTGGACGGGTTGAACCCACACTCCCCAGTTTTCCTCCATCTCTGACACGGCTGGCGGAATATCGCATCGGTGGCATGGGTTGGAAGCGGCTGCTCAGGTGAACCGGCCGTTCATCACGACGATGGAACCCCCTTCCAGTCCAAAATTTTCCGGCGTCCATGGCTGTCCACCCCCTTCAGCAAGCAGAAAATCCGTAATTTAATATATTTTTATTATTTAATTTTCTATAATTCCAAATACAATTTTTTATAAACAAATAAGAAGGCTACCACGACTTTTGAAAAAGAAAATATAAAATGAACAGAGTTAAACCCAGGATTAGTAGGAACAACCAAGCTCATGGGCTACCACAGAGGCTGAATGGTGAGGTAATGGAGATGGGTTAGCTTTTCATCCAGCATGAGATGCTAGAAGTTGAGCTGGTGTTGGTTGAAAAGGTTGTACGAAGATGAATCAGAGTCATTTTTATAAGAACTCCAAAATTCTAAAGACACGCTCTTTAATACATGCTATTACAAACGTTGCTACAGTTGCACTTACAGCATGAGCTCCTATCGGGGGGAAATTTGCGCCTTTCGGAACTCCACCCATCAAAGGGTTAGTGACAGGGGATGGAGCCCGAGCACCATTTGGCTGCCCACAACTCCACTGAAGTATCAGAAACACAAGTTCCCTGCTGAGCGAAGTCATCTCCAAAATCCAACCGCCGCCCGGCCCAGCCTCGTCACAGATCTATCTACAACCTAAAGTAAACCAGAAACGCAATTCAGTGACGCAACAAGTGAAGAACTTATAATATATCTGTCACCGTGGTATATACCTAAAGCGTGGTCATTGGAATACCTATCACCACATTTTATAGTTCAAAGCGTGGTATTAGGTGGTTTTATTATCACGCTTTTAATTCAAAATTAAGCATCTTAAAATATATTAGTATATTCTAACATTATTAAAATATATTACGATACTCTACTACTTTGATATTTATTTTCTTAACATTTATATATATATTAATTTTATTAATTATAATATTTAATTTAAATATGACATATGTTGATTACCAATGACCACGCTTTTTATTTGAAGCGTGGTGATAATTCAACCTATTACCACGCTTAAAATAAAAAGCGTGCTAATTGGAAATTTAAATTTATTTTGTTTTTATTTTATTTCATATAATTATAAATAAGTATATTTTAATTTAATTTAAAAGAAAAGCGTGGTAAAAAATTCAAATTGAAAATGATAATATTTTAATCAATTAACCTATTACCACGCTTTAGAACAATAAACGTGGTAATAGACCGAGCCAAAAACACTGACGTCTTTGGCACTATACCTATTACCACACTTTTTATCAATAACCGTGGTAATAGGTTAGGCCAAAAGACGACATCGTTTATTTATCAGTCTATGACCACGCTTTTGGATTTAAAAGCGTGGTTATAAGTAAAGATCAAAACATGTATCGTTTTAAACTTAACCTATTACCACGCTTTCCAGTTTGAAGCGTGGTAATAGGTTCTGCGCCAATTGTATACGCACCAATTACCACGCTTTATTTGATTAATTACCACGGTCATTATAATAAGCGTGGTAAAATGTTAAAGCGTGGTAATTGAAAGCGTCGTAATAGCCAAAATCTGTAGTAGTGTAAAGGCGGCGGCGTGGCTTCGTAGCGCGCCTTCAACGACTCAAATCGTCCAGATCTCTAGTGGTGGGTGGAGTGAAGAGAAGACGGTGAAGGTAGATGAGAAAGATGTTTGCTTGGCCGATGGGGTGAGGAGCAGTTGCTGGGCGGGATTGGGAATCGATTATCTGTGGGAATTCGTAGAGGAGGAGATGAATATGAGGAAATATGAGGATGTGAGTCAGTGAATCGTGAATAGAGGGGGATATAAAGTTTGTTCTCTTTTTCTAATTGGGGAGAGAAGGTTCCCGGAGAGGGTGGTTTAATGATCAAATTAATTACGTAATTGAGAAATTTGTTCTTTCCAAATTGAGGTGGAAAGATTTTACGATGTACGTTAACTTATTAAATTTTATAATTAAATAAAGTATCATAAATAAACATATAAAAGGAAACCATATGATAAAACATAGTCATTTTAATGTACAAATGATTAGCTCACGTTAATCCACAATGTTCTCAACTGATCCACCCTCTATATATATATATATATATATATATATATATATATAATACAACGTTTATAATTTAATCATTATTAGATAATAAACATCAACAAATATATGAACTCAAAATTTTTAAAATAATTTGCTACAATATATAATATTTTATTATACAATTCATAGTCAATTTATTAACTTTTGTTATGTATTTTGACATTTTCCATTTCACACTCTATTATATATTATCACTCTCTTTGTTCATTTATCAATTAATCATAATTAAATAAAAATCCGTACATCGGTCAAACACTTAATTTTAAAATTTAGTGTTTGTATTTTACGAACTCATATGACATACTTCACCTACAATTCCATTTTTGTAATGTATGAGAAAACTAATTAATCATGCATATTTTATATATTATTTTGGCAAATTTAAAATTTGCATTTAATTCATAATGTTCTTTGACGGAAATAGTTGTACAACTTCATCGTTATTATTGGTGAGCTCACGAAATGAGATCAACTTCCAACGTCTCCTCTTCCGAACTTGGTCATTAACCACGGTAATGTATCTTTCTGAAGCACCGGTCGGATCTTTAGCCAGTAATGTCAAACGAAATTTCGTGAGCGAAGGCTCCTCCCACCTCTCTCCGCTCTCAATCCTTGTTAATACAAGTTTTTCATGGTCGGCTGTATATCTGTTGTATTCATATACAGCAAAATGTGCGATTTCAAGCACGCGATGGGTGTGGAGGTTTTCTATGGGAACCCATGCGGAAATGGAAAATTCGAAAAGAGCTAGAAGAATGATAAATGTAACTCGGTAGTTCATCTTTAATTTTGATTGTTTTTCATTTGGTGTTCGCTATTTATAGACAGAAAAATCTGGTCAAGTAAGGAAAGGGTTGACTTTTTTTTTATTTTTTGCTATTTTTTATTTTATTTATGAATTGGTAAATGTTTAACACACTATAACTTTTTTTTATTTTTTATTTTTACAACAGCAACAAAAGTGAAGTGAAAAGAATTTTTAAACAAAAAAATTTCAAAAAAAGATTATTTGTACAGTGAACTAATGATGCATACACAGATATGCTTTATATTTATTTTATGATTATTTTGTTGCATGTGCTTTTTGATAAAATATGCACTTATTTAATATGCACCAAAATCCATACGTGCACAAAAATTAATAATGTGCACCAAAATCCATATGTGCACCAAATTTAATAGTGTGCACAGAAATTCATATGTGCACCAAGGGGGCGGATCAGGTGAAAATCAGTTTGGATATGTAAACTGTGAACCAACTGCGATCGCTAGATTAATCACGCATGGACGTTTGAGATTATATTGATGTTTATCCACTTTAATAAATAGCATATTAATGAAGATGAGAGAGATATTGTTACCGTAAAAAAGGATATGATAGATTTAATTCCATATTCTTAGCGATTAACTTATTTATTAAAATCATAACTATCTGTGTTTTATCGAATGATTTGTTCATCATAAATTTTTTGTCATTTTAAATAAAAAACACAGAATAATTTTAGGATAATTTTGGTGCATAAGTTAAATCTCAGTGCATTATCTGGTAATTGGTGCATAATTTAAATTTTGGTGCACGATTTGATTATTATTTCTTTGCTGATTATTTTGATGAATTGTACAGTGAACTAATGACGCATACACAGATATGCTATATATTTATTTTATGATTATTTTGTTGAATGTGCTTTTTGATAAAATATGCACATATTTAATATGCACCAAAATCCATATGTGCATCAAAATTAATAATGTGCACCAAAATCCATATGTGCACCAAAATTAATAATGTGCACAAAAATTCATATGTGCACAAAAATTCATATGTACACCAAAATTAATAATGTGCATCAAAATTAATAATGTGCACCAAAATCCGTATGTGCACAAAAATTCATATGTACACCAAAATTAATAATGTGCACCAAAATCCATATGTGCACCAAATTTAATAGTGTGCACAAAAATTCATATGTACACCAAAATTAATAATGTGCACCAAAATCCATATGTGCACCTAATTTAATAGTGTGCACAGAAATTCATATGTGCACCAAGGGGGCGGATCAGGTGAAAATCAGTTTGGATATGTAAACTATGAATCAATTGTGATCGTTAGATTAATCTCGCATGGACATTTGAGATTAAATCGATGTTTATCCACTTTAATAAATAGCATAATAATGAAGATGAGAGAGATATTGTTCCCTTACAAAAAAGATATGATAGATTTGATTCTCATATTCTTAGCGATTAACTTATTTCCTAAAATCATAATTATCTGTGTTTTATCGAATGATTTGTTCATCATGAATTTTTTGTCATTTTAAATAAAAAACGCAGAATATTTTTAGGGTAATTTTGGTGCATAATTTAAATCTCAGTGCATTATCTGGTATTTGGTGCACAATTTAAATTTTGGTGCACGATTTGATTATTGTTTCTTTGCTAATTAATTTGATGAATTGTACAGTCAACTAATCACGCATACACAGATATGCTTTATATTTATTTTATGATTATTTTGTTGAATGTGCTTTTTGGTAAAGGTTTAACCCACAGTAACTTTTTTATTTTTTTATTTTTACAACTGCAACAAAAGTGAAGTGAAAAGAATTTTTAAACAAATTGCATAAGAAAAATATTATCAACACACTGAATACAGTTTATATCGACTAGCAAAGTGCTAAAACATAATTTTCAGTGGTTCACCAACTATTTTGAATTTTTATCATTAGAAATTAACTTATTTACAAATTAAATTAAATCGAATCGAATCTATTATACGTCAATGGACATGAATTTCTTGGGTGCGTTTTTAGGACGACAGAGAGTTTTTGACAATGGATGGACCAGCTCCTATTGTTGGGCGCAAATTTTTGGGTGTTCTGGGAGTACCTACTCTCATGACGTTGTTTTATTTTTTATGAAAACGACTTCATTTTACGTGTTACACATTAAATACACGCGCTCGGCCAAAACAGATGAATATAGAAGCATAACTGAGCAATATAGGACCACAACTGGTGAATATATAGCACCACACTGGTGGATATAGAAGCACAACTAGTGGATATAGAAGCACAATTAGGGTATATAACTGATGAATATAGAAGCACAATTGGTGAATATAACAACACAACTGATGAATATTCACCAATTGTATATATAAGCACAACTGATGAATATTCACCAGTTGTGCTTCTATATTCATCAGTTGACTTGTTATATTCATCAGATGATCTGCTATATTCATCTGATAATTTGTGCTTCAATATTTGCAGGAAAGAACAATTGATGAATATAGAAGCACGGCTGATGAATATTCATCAGTTGTGCTTATATATTCACCAGTTGAGGCAGAAATGAAAAACGACGCCGTATTTCATTAAAATCAAAACGACGTCGCAAACGAGAGTAGATACTCTCAGCGCATCCAAGAGTGCTCGTTGGTTGGGTTAAACACGCCACATCTTCTTTGATTTTGGATGTTTTATAAGATTAAAATTAGTATTTTAAAAATAAATAGCGTTATAAATTTATTTGTTATTAAGTCATATAGACGTTAATGATTCTAATCATATTAGAGATAATAATTCTAGATAATTTAGAGTAAGTATTTAAAATAAATAAAGAGTTCAAACATAGTTACAAGTTCAGTCTTTATTCGTGTACACATTCATTAAAATTATTTTGATTTTTAAGCGTGAGATTTTCCATGCAAATTTTTGTGCTCTTATTTTTGTTGTCATGTTTTATCTTGTTAAAATGATTCTAACAAGTGGTATCATTTATTCATATTATTGCATGTTTAGTCTGTGCACTTCGTGTGAGTGTGTGATTTACAAGGAAAAGAGATGCATGCCTCTCTCCTCCAACAAATCAGTATCAGATCTCATCAGAGTGTGCTTAAAGATATCAGTTTATGAAGATGAAATTTTTTAGAAATTCTAATCAAATAAGAACTTGTTAAGAATTGACTAGATTACTAACATTGATGGAGAGTTAGTTCTAGTATTTTATGGATGATAGTTCATTACAATTAAGGAAAAAGAAGTGAAAATTTTAAGATTGTTGAAGAGGATGAATAAGAAGATGACGATAACTTCCAAACTTTAGGGATAGTGAAGCCACTACTAGAAAATGGATGGTTTAGCGACGCTTCTTGAGCGACGCTTTCAAAAGCGTCATTATCTTATGACACTTTTCAGCGACGCTTTCAAAAACGTTGTTATCTTACGACACTTTTCAGCAACGCTTTCTAAAACGTAATTATTTTACGACACTTTTCAGTGACACTTCTAAAAATGTCACTATTTTATGACGCTACTCAGTGATGCTTTCAAAAGCACCGTTATTTTACAACGCTTTCTAGCGACGCTTACGAAAGCGTCATTACTTTGCGACACTATTTTAGCGATACTTTTAAAAGTGTCGTTATTTATCGACATTTTTCTGCAATAATTTCAAAAGTGTCGCTATTTAGACACACTTTTCAGCGACGCTTCCATACATAAGCGTCGTTTTTTAGTTACTATTTTTAATACGTCGTTATATTTCTATTTTTATGATGCGTTAAATTTTGTGATTGTTAAAAAATTAAAAAAATTAGAAATAATTTCATTTTTTTTTTGTAAAAAATATTAAGAATTAAAATGATATAATAAAAAATCACAAACAAAAGTAGACAAATTTCCAGAATAACAAGAGTTGCACTACATATTTATTAAAAATCTAATTAAGAACTTAGATCTCTGCCAGCTAAGCTTCGGTTTGAGAAGCAGAGATATCAACTTAGAACCATGCCGATCTCCTCCGGAGCAGTTTCTTCATGTGTCACCAGGAAGAGCCACACCGTCACCGCATCTGGTGGTTGACAGCCGTTCGTTGCTTCTCCGCTCACCAGATCTGCGAGTTTAGTCCATGATCTGTGTACCTCCACCTCTTCTCCCGCACGGAGTAGCAGTGCGGCGAGCCGCTTCATCAGATGCTCGTCTCCTATAGCGCAGCACCTCTGAAGCCAATAAATCCACACCGCGCAACCGCATTCGCCTTGATTCGCGTATGAAATATCCATCGTTTAGCCCCGAGCCACCAGCCAAGGGCATTAATTGCTTCTTCTCGCAGCCACGACTCCTGAATATTAAGTTTTTGTGAAATTCGAAGAGCTATGTTTTCATTTTTGAAATGATTTGGTAATTAGGTTTTCAGATTCTTGGTTTGGATCAACGTTTGTGATGCGTGTTGTTGTTTGCGTTTTGATTTTCAAGGAATTTTGAGTTTGCATTTGAGTTCTGTTTTACTGTAGGTTCAGATCCGTTGACTCGTGGCTGTAAGGATTCAAGCTTGTGTTTTAGAAGCTGCTTTCGTGCGTTGTGACGTGTTTTGGAGCTTGATTTGGGGAGATGAGCGCACTGGTGGACTTTGATGATGGGTTAACCTGTTCAGGTAATTAATTAGCTAATTAATTATTTATTTTTTGTGATCGGTTTTCTGATTCATGTATCTTCTATCTATTTCAAACTTTAGAATAATTCTGATGAAATTTTGTTTAAAATATGATTTTGCGATAGGTGTTTGATTAGGATAGGGACGAGCTTATTGGTGTTATAACTATGGCTAGTTCTGAATTTTATGGTGTGGGTGTTTCCTGAGGTTCAGTTTGATTAGGCTGACCATTGTTGTGGAGGTGAGTGTTTATGATGGTTTCTGCATGGTATTGGGTGAGAGTTGTAGTAGTTTGATGGTAGTTGTTTTCGAAAGATTGACAAGGCTCAAGGCTGCTAGTTTATTAATAGTGTAGTGTGCTTGATGTAAGCCTGTAGTTTGAAGCTGTAAATAAGTAATACAATTACAAACCAGTGTTTCCATCCACTTCACACACTGAAGTCACTGAAATGCAATTGAAATAATACCTGAACTTTTATTTAAATTTGAAATCAAAAGTGATTTGCTAGAACCGTGTTGTATTATCAATTTCAGCATTGAATGTTATCATGTATTTACATATCTTCAATACAAGGTGTTGCCACAAGCATGCAGACTTCAAAATGTTATAGGTGAAGTGGGCTGAGTGGTAATTAAAACCAACTGTTTGATATAAAATCAAGGATGCAGACTCCCAAGTCAAAGTGAGTCGCATGATTTCCCTGGTTGTTACTCAAATTAATTATTGACTTTAATTTTACTATTTTCCAAGTCATGTGGTGAATTTTTTGTGCTAATAGTCATTGTAACGTGTAGAGTAACGACCTGTTTACACTTGTTGCAAGTTGGAAAATGACTTTGGCATTTTAATTGGCCGATTCACACATGTGTAATGCAAAGTCAAATACAGTTGTATCCAAAAACCAAGTTGATCAAAAGAAACTTATCATTTATTCCTATAATAGCTCTTCATTTTAGTCTTTCAACTCAAGTTTTCTGTATTTATCAGTTTTTGCATTTGATTATTGACTTCCTATTATGCGTTGATAACAGAGCTAGCTTTTTGGAAGTGCCCCTAGGGATGTCATCTAAAAAATCCACGAACTGCTCTGCAGATCAAGATACCGGGATCAGGTTCTAAACCACTTTCTTCATCACCCAACAAGGTTAATAAACTAATAAAGACCGCAGTCCTAAAGTCATTGAGCGCAAGACGCCTCAAAGTCCCGTAACAGAGGTCGAATTTCTCTCTTTTTTATGTGAAGCTTGTGCTTGCCATTACATTAAGCATTGCAGTTCCGGCACTATACGCATCATGTTAGATCTCACAAATCTCCATTCCTTGTCTAATTGGAATGGTCATAAAACCTGTTTTAATGGAGAAGTTTCACAAGTATGTTAGTCAGAAAATTTATTTTTGACTTACAACATTTAAGAACCATGTTTGCCTACACATATCATTTATGATGACTTTTTTTATATGTGCTCATAGCTACATGCTACTACTAGTAAGCTACTTGCTTCATATCTTATGTATTAACTTACTTGCGTTCTCTTTTATTATATGTTTAACGGAAGAAACATCAAACCATAGTATCTCATTCAGAGTCTCAGGTTTCTCAGCTCCATTAGGAACTGAAACAGGCAAAAGACAGGCTGACATCATCAGAGTTGTTGAAGGAGCAAGCTGAACTCGAGGTTGAAAAGTAACTCTCAACTCAAATACTCCTTCCACAAAAGATTGAAGAATGTGAGTTTTGAACATTGATGATTTAGATGTTTATGTACATGATAAACAATTTGAACACACTTAGTCATCTTATATGTTTTGAGATATGGATGATTTATATTTTTAAATTTGAATGAATGTTATATTTTAATGTAATGTGGTTCGACATGTGTACAATGTTAGAAACTTAATTTAGAATAGTTTTTTATTTTATGTCAATTGTTCAAATTATTGCTTACGTGTTCAAAAGTGTTGTAAACTAGCGACACAACAAAGCGTCGCAAATCACCGACATAAAAAAGCTTAGCAAACTAGCGACATAAAACAATGTCATAAATCACAGACACAAAAAAAATCACAAACTAGCAACACAAAAAAGCGTCGCAAATCACTAACACAAAAAAACGTTGCAAATTAACGACACAAAAAAATGTCGCAAACTAGTGACAGAAAAAAGCTTCACAAATCACCGACACAAAAAAGCGTCTCAAATCATCGACATAAAAACACGTCACAAATCATTGACACAAAAAAGCGATGCAAACTAGTGACACAAAAAAGCGTCACAAATCACCGACAAAAAAAAGTGTCGCAAATTAGAGACACAAAAAAGTATCGCAAATCACCGACACAAAAAAGCGTCTCAAATCATCGACATAAAAAAGCGTTGCATATTATCGACACAAAAAAATGTCGCAAA
>NQLW01000063.1:507328-519760 GCA_002312845.1 Kalanchoe fedtschenkoi | reverse complement strand
TTCCAAGCTGCCTCTAGCATGAATTCGTAAACCAGAATCCTCTGCTCATTTTCAAGGGAACCCCCGAGCAGCTTTACAACATTTAGTTGGTGTAGCTGTCCCAAACAATTAACCTCAACCAGCCATTCCCTATGGCCTTGGCAGCTCTCGTGGTCGAGTTTTTTTATGACAATAACCATGCCAGTTTTAGGTTTGCTAGCAGCAAGAGTCTGTTGTTCAACTCATCCCTTGAAAATTGATCTGAACCCGCCCTCTTCAAAGAGATTATCAGGACCAAAATCCGTTGTTGCAAAATTGAGCTAGCGAACAACATAATCAACAATGGCATCCACCATAAACCGGACCTCACAGCCTTTCTTCTTTTGCTTCTCAATGAATGAAGAGTTCTCAGAAACCTTCTTACTCTCACCAGTGATATTATAGATGTTAATTTGACCTCCTCGTCACATAATCCTTCAGGCTAGTCATCTCATCATCACTTTTGGTAAAGTGATACCTAAGCAATTCAGCAAGCTTTACCTTATTTTGAGAATTCTCATAAATGCCCAAATTCATGTTCTCAAAGAAAGCCTCATTAAACTTGTAGTATTCCTCTTTGTTCTCAGTAATTTCTTAGCACAACTCAATGCATTCCTTCACCAAATTCTTCCTGATGACCATAGAAATCTTGTTCTGCTGCAACATTTCCCTTGAAATGTTCACTGGCAGGTCTTTTGAATCCATAATGCCATGCACAAAGCTTAAATACTCAGGGACAAACACCTCACAATTGTACACGATGAACATCCGGCGCACATACAACTTGACATCTAGGGCTCTACATGAGCCGAGCCGAGCTGAGTATTGGCTTGTTCGAGCTCGGCTCGATTAAAAATATACCTAGCTCAAATTCAGCTCGTACTCGACGAGCCTAAAAAATCATTGTTCGAACTTGGAATATTTTTGGTAAGCTCAAACTCGGTTCGAGCTCGGCTCACACTTAAACGAGTGGCTCGTTTACAAGTAAAGCTCGAGCTCGGTTCGAAAAAAAATCGAGCAGCTCGTTTAATTGCTCGGCTCGAGCTCGATTTAGAATTAAACGAGCTGCTCGTTTAATTTCTCGGCTCAAGCTCGATTTAATACAAATGAACAGCTCGTTTAATTACTCGTTTGATAGCAACAAAAGTAAAAAAAAATTAAGAACACCTGTCTGGAAGTGAGCAGCTACATATCTCGGAAACAAAAAAAATAATGTTTTAACATAACTAAATCTCTTGTTTCAACATAATTTTTTACCAGCTGCATGAACTCATATCAATTTCTGTTCAAGTTGAGAGTTGCCTAGTCTGAAAGTAATTAGTCAGGCAGCAAGGACCCCCATTGTCATAAGCACACCTGAAAGTTTAATCTAATAAGAGTATGCAAAATTTTTAGTTGACACAAGAAACAAGCATGGCAGCAAGCAAACAGTAAACAAACAGCAAGAAAATATTTAAAAATATAAAATATAAAATATAAAATTTTAAACTATGCAACCAGATACTTAGAATCAGACAGTAAACTATGAACCACAAAGGAAGCTGTGCCGAGGACAGGAAAGATCTACTGATGGCATGCACAAATTAAGAAAGTTGTACAAAAGAGGACGCGGAAGATCTAATGATGGTACCAATAAGAGATGTGTTACCGGATTTATTGAGCACAAACACCCCCAAAAGATTAGGGAGCGATCTCAAATACACAGAGTTTTGCTGCAGTCGGCAGCCCCAATTCTCAAACACACAGAAGCATAACACAATGTTTTGGGTTGTCGGATGCCCATATTTGCAATCTCAAACGACGTAATGCTCAACAATTTCAGAACTCGGAATGCGGCGGAGACGTGAGGGAAATCAGACTTTGTAACACCAGAGAATCTCTGAAGCCGGAACGCGCTCAATCGACAGAAAAGGGAATAAATTCTTGCTTTAGGCTGCCGGTGCCGGGTTCGCTCACCGGTCACAGGACTCACAGCCCTCGCCCCCTCGGACGACTCGGAATGCAGTGGCAATTTAGGGTTTCAGAAATCTGTCTCTACACCAAAACCTACGCACAAGCAGTCAGGTTACTTTAAAAGTCATAATTTGATTTATTTATAATTTATGAGTTTTAATTGTGCTTCTAATCGAATTGTAGTCGAGCATTTAATGAATATTTAATTGAGCTACTAATCAAACAGTTAATCGAGCTTCTCATCGAGTATATTATCGAACTTGTTCGCGAACATAAATGTGCCGAGCACCCTCTTGCTCATATTCGGTTCGTTTATTAAATGAGCTTAAAATTGTTGTTGGTGTTCGACTCGTTTATTAACGAACGAGCTTTGAACGAGTATTAACCGAGTTTGTTCGCGAGCAACTCGCGAGTACATCGGCTCGCGTACAGCCTTATGATGTCATTCGGCTTCTTCTTTGTGTCGAACAAATCAAAGGGTACCCTCCTTAGGACAAACAATATGGCTTTGAACTCCAACTGTCCCTCAACAAATAAGTGCTTCATAACAAGATGTTCTTCCCAGTTATGAGTCCCAATCCATTCTGATTCAGATTTACTTATTTCAACTTTAATCCAATCAAAGATCAAGAGTAAGTATATTACTTAAAAGAATCGGCCCCAAGGAATCTCGAACCAAGAAAGTCCCTTAGCTTCTATAGCATCCCATGAAATGCTACTATGTTTGCACAATGACACTTGCCCTATGTCATCAGTACTACACATTCTGATAATGTAACAATCTTCAAAATGCTCATCTAAAATACAGGTCATATCAATCACCTGACCTTACTGATATTTGTAGTCTATATGACCAATACTTTTTGATTTTATGATGAATGCATATGGCTGCACATCAATGTCAGTCCGAGTAAAAAATCAAATAATGTGGCATAATTTAATATGATAAGCAGACTTTTCTAGTCGTCGCACTTGCAACTTTGAATTGAAGGGTTCTCCCAAAATCATATTTATAACACAATGTAATTTTAGGTGGTAATGGATGAGGCTTTGGTGCACACACCAACAAGCCTTGGACAATAAGTTTGCACAAAGGGCTCTGGTGTATCTTTTGGTGCAAAGAGCTAACAAAATAAGCATGACATTTCGCTGTGACATTTCCACAAACATTTGACATGCAACAATAATTTTTTAGGGTTTTCAAACCATGAACAGAAAACAATGAATACATCTCAACATGCTCAACATTCTTCTCAACAGTGGAGCAATTATACAGTAAAATCAATGGTACCTTGACAGCAGCCATAACGTGAGTCACAGGCTCGGCCACCAGTTTCACTAGCTTCCCTTTCAGCAAGTATATCATAGTCATCTTCTTTCGCTTTTTCATGAGGAGTCTCAACGGAGTCCGGATTCTCCATCGCTTCAATTTGTTCGGAGACAAGGGCATGCAGCCTTGAAAGCTCGACATCTCCCTGGTTGAAAGTATGCCTTAAGCTTCAGATTTGAATAACTTGTTCATCCCAAAATTGCTTATCTTTTGTTCTGTTCCGATTGATTATCTTTGTTATCGTTTGGAAAAAAAAAAAAACAACATCTGCTTGATTCTTCTAGCCCGGTTGAAATCTCCCCGTTGGTCATCATCCTGATATACACCAAATTGATGCGACCAACCTTTTGTGATTGAGTACAGATACTGAATATGGGAGAAGAGAGTAGAAGATTTGAGGGATTTGAGAAGAAGGGAAGAAGAGATTGAGACTATGATGGGGGAGACGAGGACGGGAGGAGAAGCATGTTTAGGGTTTTAATTGTTCGATTTCCCATTTCATCAGTGCCGCACTCACTTTTGATGAATGGGTAAAGAAATACAATATTCAAACCGCATCTCTAAATTTTCTTAAAAACTAAAAACTCCCCACTAAATTGATAATGTTTCACATTCATTCTCTAACAAAAAATCCTTTCCACTTTAGCTTATGCTCGTTTGAAATGTATACATTCAGCATACAGATTGCTTGAAAACCACAACCAGCGGCAGCTACAAACTCAGCTTCAGCTGTTGATGAAGCAACAATTGGTTACTTCTGAAGACCACTGAATCGCATCCGATTCCATCAATACTATTTCATGCCACAAGGGGTGCGTGAGTGTAGAAATCTAATCTAGGGTTTGTATTGTAGAGGGAATGTGCAAATAGAGGCTTGTGTGTTTCTCATATTTCAAGAAAGAGTACCAGATCGATATTTATATACACAGGATGCAGAGCAGCTGGAAAAGAAGCTCACAGAGAAGAAGAGGAAGAACAATACGGCGCCGTTCTAAAACGGTCCAAGCTTACACTACCCTCTCACTCGATACGATGTCGAATCCTACGCTTAAATATTCAAATACACGTCTTCCTTCTCACTCGATCAGAATGAACAGCGTCAATTACCCGGAAAGTAACATGGCTTGCCAGGTCAGACACCCAATTCCTCCCGCATGGATTTCTTGAACTTATCAAACATCACAGTATCAAGCTTAATGGTTTCTAAGAACCAGGTCAGAACGGGCAACTTTCATTCCCGATGTGGAACCCGGTCGAAGGTGGTGCGGACAAAACACGTAGTCTCTGATTCGGCGACTCCATCTGGACCTCAGAGCCACACAAAGCGTCAAGCTTCCAGCCAGTCACCAAACCTCTCCACAAGAACAAGTCCCATTTTTGAACTGATGGAATCGATTCACGTCTCTAACAATAATCTCTCTACCAGACACCGACGATACAAACTTCACGAATGTGTGACAGTCTCCACAAATGCGGAGATTTTTTGTCACTCGGAGAGTCACGCCATGCGGTGAGCTGAGAAACCCGAAAGCAATTGCCAGCTTCTCGCTGTGGGTCATCACGTTGTGCAGCTTCTCTTCTTTACTGATCTCGAACGGGACAAACCCCGTGTCTGGTTCGTAACCCGCACCCTTAATTTTCTCCACCAACTCCTCCAGCAACGAACGGATTTCATTCTTCAGAGGATGAGATGCATCTCCACTGAAAAACACACTGCTTTTCCGGTTCACTTCAATCCAGCTGCAACCCGGGCTCCTCTTCAGGCCTCGACTTCTTAAAAAGGATTTCAGATTGCTGCCTTTCTCCCACATGCCGCTTTCGGAGAGTATGTTTGAGATCAATGCATAGCTTCCGGTGCATTCAGGATCGGTAACGGAGAGCTTTGTAGCTGCAGATTCTGCTATCTCTAAGTTGCGTTGACTGCGGCTAGCAGATAATAACGCACTCCATATGTCCGGCCCAGGTTCCATAGGCATGCCGTTTATCAAATCCAGCGCTTCGGCCAACCATCCGGCACGAGCCAGCAGACTGACAACACAAGAATAATGTTCACGCCCCGGTTCCACGAAGAACACCGATTTCATAGTGTCGAAGTATCTGAGGCCAACTTCTGTTAGACCCGAATGGCTGCATCCGGATAACAGTCCGACAAACGTGACGTGATCAGGCTGGATTCCTGTCTTAATCATCTCCTCGAAGGTCCTGGCGCAGTCCATCCCCCGACCATGAGATGCGTAAGCGGTGATCAAGCTGTTCCAAACTGCGCGATTTCGTTGCTGAATCGAGTCGAAACAGCTACGAGCCTCGGAAAGACTCCCACATCTAGCGTACATGGCTACAAGAGCTCTCTGCACCGGAAGCTGCGACCCCAAACCAACGCTGTCGGCGTACTTATGAACCCATCTCCCACTTTCAAGAGCAGCTAAATGCGCACACGAAGACAGCACGCTCACAATCGTTACCCAATGAGGCTTCACGACGCTCCCGTCTTCACAAATCTCACGAAACAACCCTAACGCCCGATCATCGAGCCCGTTCAGCGAGAACCCTGATATCACAGCAGTCCACGACACGACGTTCCTCAACGGCATTCTCTGAAACAAATCCATTCCCTTCCGAACCTCTCCGTCATTCATATACCCGGTAATCAGACTGTTCCAAGACGCAACATCTCTCACAGGAATTTCATCGAACACCTTCTGGCCGTCTCTATTTCTACCGCATTTCACATACATGCCGATCAGAGAAGCACCAACGTACATATCCTCCGCCAGCCCGGTCCTCAAGCTCTGCCCATGCACGCTCCTCCCCATCAAGCGCCACCTCAGATCCGCACACGACTTCAAAACGAAAGGCAGCGTGAAATGATCCGCTCCCAGGCACAAAGCTCTCATCTTTACATACAATCCCAGCGCCTTTCCGCAAGCACCGGATTTGGCGTAAGCCCTGATCATCGCATTGTACACCAAGCCAGAAGCTACCCCAACTCTTTCAAACATGGTTGCCGACGCATCAAGGCAGCCGCAGCTGGCGTAAAAAGCTACAATCTTGGCGCCGAGGAAGCGGCCAGGAGTGAGGCCGCGGACGGTGAGATGAGCATGGAGTTGCTGCCCCAGTTTGAGCAGATTGCGGCCGGTGAGCAGCTGGAAGATGAGCCCGTAGTTGGACTGGAATGGCCAGGGTTGCAGCACCAGGCGGATGAGGGTTTGCAGGGTCGAAGCTGAACCGGGGCTGGCGTCCCATGTGGGCTTTGTGGCTGAAGCATCCGTGAGAGGCTGCGGTGGATTTC
This sequence comes from Kalanchoe fedtschenkoi, assembly GCA_002312845.1. Taxonomy (NCBI): domain Eukaryota; kingdom Viridiplantae; phylum Streptophyta; class Magnoliopsida; order Saxifragales; family Crassulaceae; genus Kalanchoe; species Kalanchoe fedtschenkoi. The sequence continues at coordinate 513,170 of NQLW01000063.1, read as the reverse complement.
GGAGGCGGCATTCCATGGAGATGGCCTGGAGTTGGAGTCTTGCAGACGCCCGAGTTTTCCGGAGGGAGAAGGAAAAGGTTTGAAAATTTTAACAAACAAATAAAATTGGAGAAAAATTGAAAATCAGCTCTGTGCCAATTTACCATTCAGAACTCCAACAAGATCACCAGTAGTCTCCGCAAGAACAAGCTCCATTTTTGAAGTGATGGAACCTGTTGACATCTCTAAATTCGGAGATTTTTAGTGACCCGGAGGGTCTGGCCATGGCCGGTGTTGAGCAGGCCAAACGCGATGGAATTCACCGGAGAGACGACGCTAACAACATCGCCGGTATAATTCCAGCCAAAAACCACAAAGATAAAACTCAATGTGAGAGAGAGATACACAGGAGATGATGTGTTGTGAAGAGATGTTTTGTTGTGAAGATGTGATTTTTTTCTTCATCTATTCCTTTTCTTAAACAGGCATTGACATGTACCTAACTTGTGCTTAACCGATTCCTAACTTGCCAAAACACATTATACCTAATCTTGGCCTAGCTTGTACACAAAGGACTTGGCCTAACTCGCACACAAGGATTACCTTAACAATCTCCTCCTAAACCTTGTTGTGCTCACCGTTTACATCGAATAGGCCGATCTTCGTGCGAAGCTCGTGAAATTTTACTCTGCTGAGGGGCTCTGTCAGAATGTCACCGAGCTGCTCTTCGCTCCTGATGAAATCCACATCAATCTTTGTCTGCTGATTCTCGGACAAAGTGATACTTCACTTCAATGTGTTTACCTTTTCCATGGAGTACCGGATTCTTGATTAAAGCAATTGTAGACTTGTTGTCCACCTTCAGAATTGGCACACTCGGCGTAGATCCATGTACTTCACTTAATACCCGAGCAAGCCACAATGCTTGACAAGCAGCATTTGCAGCTGCTATGTACTCTGCCTCGAAGCTGGATTGAGCCACAACCTTCTGCTTCATGGACTGCCCGGTTCCACGGACTCCTAGACAAGAAGAAGATCACCCCTGTTGTGCTTTTCCTAGCATCAACATCACCAGCGAAATCAGCATCACTGAACCCTGTCAGCTATGCCTGATCCTCTTTCTTTCTTCCAAACCAAAGTCCCCAACTGCTGGTTCCCACCACATAGCGAAGAATTTGCTTGACTGCAACAAAATGATCCTCTCGTGGTTCTTCTAGGAAACGACTGACATATCCAACAGCAAATGCAAGGTCGGGGCGAGTGTTGACGAGATACCTTAAGCTCCCGACGATGCTTCTGTAGACAGTCGCGTCCACCAGCGGCTCAGTGCTCTCCTTGCTTAGCTTCAGTCGTGCCTCCATTGGCACCTGACTAGGATTGCACCCAGTCATGCCGCTCTTCTCCAGAAGCTTGGTGGCATAGGCTCCCTAACTGAGCGAGATTCCTCTTGTGCTCTGCTTTACTTCAATGCCAAGGTAGTAGTGAAGGAAGCCGAGGTCGCTCATCTTGAGCGCGGCCGTCATCTCCTTTTTGAACAACTCAATGTTGTCACAGCTGGCACCGGCGATCACCAGATCATCGACGTACACCCCGACCACCAGTTGCGCATCCACGGTCTGCCTGACATAGATGGCATGCTCCGATGGACTCCTCCTGAAACCGAGCGACACCAGTGTGTTGTCCAGCTTTGCATTCCAGGCTCGCGATGCTTGGTGTAGCCCGTACAACGCCTTTTTCAGTTTGAGCACCTTGTGCTCCTTTCCGGTGAATATAAATCCAGGCGGCTCTGGCACTGGAGATGTCTGGTCCACGATGGAGTACTCCACCGTGAAGATATCGTCGTTCCCACCTGATGAGCCGCTGTTGTCACCCGTGCACCAGTCCCATTGGGCTTGCTCGTCAAATACTACGTCTCGCGTCACATGAACGTTCTTTGTGACGGGGTCGTAAGCGCGATACGCCTTTGTTCCGCGCTCATATCCAATGAAGATCATCTTGCGGCCTCTGTCCTCAAGCTTCTTGAGGTGGGGAGTCGTGTTTCGGACGTAAACGATGCAGCCGAACGTCTTGAGGTGATGCACGGCTGGCTTCTTCCTATGCCATGCCTCAAACGGAGTCATTCCGTCCACGCTCTTTGTCAGGCACCTGTTCAACACATACACAGCAGTATTTACTGCCTCGCCCCAAAACCATCCAGGTAGTCCTTTCGCCTTGAGCATGCTTCTTGCCGCTGCTACCACCGTGCCATTTCGGCGTTCGACCACGCCGTTTTGTTGCGGACTGTATGGCGCGGTGTGCTGATGATGAACTCCTTTTGCTGCGCAGTACTTAGCAAACTCTGTGGAGGTGAATTCGCCGCCGCGATCGGTGCGGAGAGCCTTTAACTTGCGCCCAGACTGGCCTTCTGCCCGCGCCTGGATCTCCTTGATGGCAGCCGCTGCACGATTTTGGAGGGAATCACGGCTATCCACATATATCTGCTGAGATCGTCTACCAGCAACAAGAAGTACTTGTTGCCACTCGGAGTCGTTGGTGTAATGGGACCACACAGGTCGCCGTGCACTAATTACAAGAGCTCCCGTGCGCTGTACTCTGCCTGCGCTGGAAACGCAGTGCGTCTCTGCTTTCCGGCCTGGCATGCCTCGCACACCCGCTCTACATGACCTATCTCTGGCAATTCCCGAACTAGCTCCTCCCGAGCTAGCTTCCGCAATGCCGCCATGTTTACGTGTCCTAGGCGTGTGTGCCATCGCCATGCCTCCTCATCGTCACGCGTTGCAAGACAAATCGGTGGTGCTAGTTTGATGTTGAGCACATACATCTGGTTTGCCGCGCGCATCACCTTTGCCAGTAACTGGCCGCCGGGCTCTCGAATCCGCATGACACCAGTGTCGATGTCGATCTTGTACCCGACTTCATCGAGTTGCCCAATGCTCACGATGTTCGTAGTCAACCGGGGGATGAAGTATACCCCAGAAAATGATCGAATCTCACTGGTTTTGCACACGAACGTGACCGTCCCACGGCCCTTGATCTGTGCCACTGAATCATCGCCGAATCGTACCGACCCCAGCACCTCCTCATTCAGATCCGTGAACGCCGCCCGACACCCAGACATGTGATTGGTGGCCCCTGTATCTAGGACCCATGTCTTGGTGTCGCGGTCTTCTTCTTCTCTGGGGTGGGCGAACACCTTTTCCTCCCTCAGCTGGATTTGGGTGTCTGCCGCCATCGTCAGATGGGGCGATGGCAGTGGCTGCGTGGTGTTTGGCGAAGTGGGGGAGGCTACTACGAGTAACAGTGAGGCCTCCTCTTCTTTCTGCGTGACATGGGCATGCTCCTTTTTGGATTTTGAGGGACAATCACGGGCCCAGTGTCCCATCTTTCTGCATTTTCTGCATTCATCACCAGTGGACTTACCAGTTTGGTTTTGCGGCCCACTTGATGATGCGCCTCCGCGGCCACGCCCACAGCCGCGTCTGCCTCCACGGCGCGCTGATCCGTTGCTAGAGCCAGCACTGGAGTGGTTCTCCGACTCGCGTTTTTTTCGATGCGCGCCCCACTCTTCTTCCGTGAGGTATAGCCTTCCGTCGTTTTGCAACGACGTTGGTGGTTCCTCGAACGTGTCCTCAGCTGCCTTCAATCGCTCCGTCAGATCCGAGACGGTGAGCGTTGACACATCGAGCAACGTCTGGATCGCGAGAACGATCTGCCTGAACCGCGATGGGACGCTGCGGATGATCTTCTGCACGATCCTGGTCTCCTCCACCACCTCGCCTAGCGTGGCGAGGGTTGTCACCTAGTCTTCGATGGTCTCACCATCATTGAACGTCGCCAAGTCAAACTTCCGCCGAAGTTGCATCGCGGCGGACTTCTTCACACGTTCATCTCCGACCCGCATTTCCGAGATGGTCTTCCACGCCTCCTTCGCCGTCTCCTTGTCGGCGACCGCGGACACCATCTCTGGTGGCACCGCGTTGCAAAGGGCGTCAAGTGCCATCATCTCCTCTTGCTGATCGACGCCGCCGACCTCAACGATCTTCCAAAGTGCCCTCGCCTTCAACTTCACTTTCATCAGTAGCGCCCAATCAGAGTAATTGGTCTTGGTGAGGACGGGGTAGCTGCTCCCGCCGCCCACCTCACGGATCACTCGCTGGATCACGACGCCGTCCATGGAGGTATTGTCGACAGACTTCTTCGTGTCACCCATCTAGCCCTAGTTCGAAACTAGCTCTGATGCCACTTGTTAGGAATTCACCGGAGAGACGACGCTAACAACGTCGCCAGTATAATTCCAGCCAAAAACCACAAAGATAAAACTCAATGTGAGAGAGAGATACACAGGAGATGATGTGTTGTGAAGAGATGATTTGTTGTGAAGAAGTGATTTTTTTCTTCATCTATTCCTTTTCTTAAATAGGCATTGACATGTACCTAACTTGTGCTTAACCAATTCCTAACTTGCCAAAACACATTATACCTAATCTTGGCCTAGCTTGTACACAAAGGACTTGGCCTAACTTGCACACAAGGATTACCTTAACAGTAAGATTCGATACTTTCTCTTCTTCGCTGATATCATGCAGCACCAAGCTGGTGTCTGGTGTGTAGCCTGCATTCTTGATTTTCTCCGTAAGTTCCTCCAGCAATGCGTAAATTTGGCGGGTCTGCGGATGAGAGGTGTCTCCGCCGAAAAACAAAGTGCTTGTTCCGTTTACCTCGATCCAGCTGCAGCCGGGGTTCTTCTTCAGGCCTTGGACTTGGAGTTTTAAAATGGCTCTCAGGTCGTTAAGATTGGGTTTTGGGCGTGGTGGCGGTCCACGTGGCATTGGGCGGAGATGGGAGGAGGAGGGAGTTGCTGAGGGGTTGGAGGGAGTGGAAGCTTCAAACTTTTTTCAAAAAATAAAAAAATAAATAATAAAAGGATGAGAAATTAATATTCAAATTTTTGTCACTTATTATTTTGAAAAATTAAAGTGATATGTGCATTGTCACTTATATATGTCCAGCCGTTTGGTAGCCGGAATTGAGAGTGAGATTGGATAATTAATAACACTCTAATGTGTTTCATTCAAACTAGAATAAATATTAATAATCATAAGATACAGATTACTTTTAGAAGTCAAGATTATTTATCCAGTTATTTTTAAATATTCATTATTAATAGGAAAAAACTTCAAATGAGACTCTGAACTAACAATACTTACCTAATTACGGTCTAAACTATCACAATTTCAAAAAAAAGTGTGATGAAAAACAAAATCAGACTCATTTCGGTCGATGCTTAAGATTATGGATGATTGAGTATGAAAAAATATCATTTTATTTATGTGCAGAAAACGATATTATTTATTTTGATAATCAAACGACGTAATGTTCACACACGAAATTAAGTCTTGTGACAATATTAGTTTACGAGTGTACTGGTAAATTTTATTTTAGAAAATCAGTCCAAATTTTTTTCATTGCACCATTTTTAAAAATCATGATAGTTCTGATCACAACTGGATAAGTAATAGTAGTTCTGTGTTATTTTGGGGGGTTTTCCCTTGTTAATAAGGTAAAAAAACGGTAACAAATGTCTAAGTATCACAAATTCGGATTGAACTATCAGAATAATTAAAAATTTCAAATGGGACTCTGAACTAACAACACTTACCCAATTACGATCTAAACTATCACCAACATATATATCCTCCGCCAGCCCGGTCCTCAAGCTCTGCCCATGCACGCTCCTCCCCATCCAGCGCCACCTCAGATCCGCACACGACTTCAAAACGAAAGGCAGCGTGAAATGATCCGCTCCCAGGCACAAAGCTCTCATCTTTACATACAATCCCAGCGCCTTTCCGCAAGCACCGGA
>NQLW01000063.1:407568-499208 GCA_002312845.1 Kalanchoe fedtschenkoi | reverse complement strand
AATCAAATCGGTTCAACTATTGAACCAGACCGATTTGGTTCGGTCCGGTTCAACAGTTGAACCGGATCCATCTTCTTCCCAGGTCACCGATTGCTTCCCTCGCCGGAATCCTCCATGAAAACCGGCGAGGCTCCATTCATTGAGCAAATCGACGCGGAATGCTCTGATAAACCTCAGTTCCGTAGATCGACTCCCATTATGGAGATTACAGGCTTCGTCAATACGAATCGATTCCGAAATCGATTCGAAAAACATTGGCGTTACCAACGCCGTTTCGAGTCATCTCCGCATATCAGGCATCGATTGTTGTCTCGTTAAGACCGCAATGACCTGATCTATCATTTGAGACCATTTGTGTTTGAACACACACGTTAATGGCCGAAACGAGGCGGAGTGAAACGGCGTACGGTTGTGGAAGAACAATGAGTTGACTCGCTGAGTTAACTCAGTCCAGAAACTCAGTAATGAATCTGGTCATGTTTCAGTTCAAGGTTCGTTCCTGAACGAAAAAATTCCAGAAAAAAAATTCCAGAAAAATTCCGAAAATTCCCAAAAAATCATTTTCAGTTTCGTAATGTTCATAACAACGAAATACTGAAAAATCATATTTTTTCATCTTCGTTTCGTTCAATTTTTTCAGATCTAATCATAGAAAAATATTTGTATCAAATACAAACTATACGAATCAATTTCGCAAGTTGCTCCTGATACCACTGTTGGGAATCACCCGCACAAATGTCAATCTGGATTTCCGAACCACGGGGCATAAGCCCGGATCCGGAACGCCACAAAACCAATTAAATGGCTTTAGCGGTAATCCGAATTACCAGATACAGATCTGGATCCGAATTACCTATTTCTTGCTATGATCGTTCTCAATCCAGATCCGAGATATAGATCTGGATCTGAATTGAGAAATAGTCAAAAGAAAAACGACTACGGAAATAAACTGTAATTTTGAATTACCTTGTTCAGTCGTCTCACTTCTTCGTGTGGCAATTGACACACCTCTAACGGTATCCACACACAAGTGTGGGATACCACGTCTGGCTGAAGTACAAGCTCCCTTCCGGATAAAACCCTAATCTCACTCACTAGTGTTTCCGTTATCGTATAACAGGAATTGTGTGTTTCAAATAGAAACCCTAGGCTTCTATTTATAGTGAGTTACGGGCTTCGCCCTGCGGGCCAAGCCCATCAGTTGAGTTACCGGGCCTGCATCGTGGGTCAGACCAAGTGGGTATTATCCATGGGTCATACCCATGGATTAACCCAACTGGTTTATCCAAATCAGACATGGGTTGAACCGAATCATATTCGGACCGAATCTTATTCGGTTTACATTCAACTTAATATCCCATACTTGCTTGTGTGCGACCCTTTAGGTTTATTCCTATTCAGTCATGGGTTGGAGCCCATTAATCATAAGTGGCCTCTAGTAAGACGTTATGATTCCTGATTAAGAATAAATTGGTTCGAGACAACCAAATCTTTAGTCAATACGAGTCAATTCAACTGGTTTAATGGGCAGACTCCAACACTTGAGTTATTGGTATTGTGCGATGGTCTAATTAGGATTTTAGCGTGTTTGAGTTAAGTGAGTTATTTGTAGTAATATTTATTGTTTTGATTTATTTAGATCCTTAAGGTTTTAAAATATAGTATTAGACCCCATTATTTTTCTAACTATATTTGAAATTGGCCCTAACTTATGAAATTGTGAAATTGAGATTTCAAAATTATGATTAGACTCTGTTATATAATAATCACTCAATCTCTCTATTCATTTACCATTTCATCACAATCAAATTAGGGTGGTTATTGATTTGAGTTACTAATTATATGCTGATACATTGTAATTTAAAACTAATTGATAATACTTATAATATTAATGAATACATGTCAAACTATAAATGGTTATTGAAAAATAAAACCATCCGGTTCTTACGAAACCCAACTTTATTTTATGGATTGTATATTGTTTGGCTTTATTGGATCTTTATCCTTACTATGCCAAATTTAATTCATTTTTTTAGGTCGGATAGTAACATTTATTGAAACTTCGAAAGAGCTCATTCATTGAACTCGTAATACAAGTAAAAAAGTACATCCAGCTTTAAACTATTAATTATTATGGTTTTAATTCCGCGAATGAGATGAGGGTCATCTTTCTCGCAAGTCTGCAGCCAAGGACTGCTACATATTTTTTGGGGGCAAGAGCGCCGTCTTTCGCCAAAAACACAATGCGATACTTTGTTAGTCCGACTTCTACATGTTGTTCAGCACGGTCTATGCTCAACAGTGTGAGATGTTTGCCAGTCATCTTGTTGTACTTGTTGATAGCAAATTGAGCATATTCAGTAGCACCATAATAAATCGGAGTCCATTGTGATAGAGAGCAAACGTATAAAATGGACAGTAGGAAGAATACCATGTATTGCTTCTTCATCTTGAAATATTAGATATTATTGCTCCACTGAAGAACTTTCTTCCTGAGGAAAATGGTGATGCCTTTGTTTTATGTAAATTGTGATAGTTGAAAGTGGGTTTCAACTAGGAAAAGGAGGATGCTAATTTTAAAAGTTAAATAATGAACAACTTTTTCTTTTTTTCTTTTATTTATTTATATTTTTTTTGGACAAAAAGAAGAGTTCATTTGACCAATTTCAACATAAGATATATAATTCACAACGTTACATATTTTTTTCAAAGTGCTTTTTATCCTTTATTTAGTGGTTCACTTTTTATATGAATTTTTTATTTATTTATGTTTTAAATTTCATTACCAAGAGAAAATGAAAATTGACCAACTCACTGACTCCACTATCTACAATATGAAACCAAAATTCTAAACACAAAAAAAACCACGAGCACATAAAGCATCTCTTGGGACACATCCATTGCAATTTTATGAGATGGGAAGAAAAATCAGTTAGACACGAGAAGAAGTACATAAATTTTTGAATGGACACACTCCATCATGAGGGTTGTGCATTCACTAATGAAGAGGCATAATGTGGTACTTTGGACACTCACTCAACGCGTTGAAAAATGAATAGAAATTCAAAACCAATAAGAAATTATCACGTATCACTTTGACTTTTCAAAGTGTCATGTGACAACTTCTCATTGACAGTTTCATAGTCCACCATGTGGGCTGTGTCCACCCAAAAATTTCGAAGAAGTTGGAAATCATATGTTGTCAAAAATGAAAAGGAAAATTTGTTTGATCTTTCTAATATGTTTAATAGGTCATTTTTTGCATGAAATTTGAAATAGATAACTTTCAATAAATTTTCAAATTGCTTCGATCTTTTAAGATGACTTTAGAATGAATTTCTTAAGACTTGTGATGTCGGTATGCCCATGAATATTCTGTTGAATTTCATTAATTTTTTTGTAATTTTTATATATTCATAGATAAGATGATTAAAATTTTAATATGTCAAGAAAAATAATTTTGACCATGAAGTTAGGTTAAATTTATGGTGGATTAGAGAACTAAAAATTACGCAATTTACAAGAATTATTAGAGTTTAACATTGAAACGTTTTAAAAGAAAATTCATATAGCACTTAAGATTGAGGCTATTATATATTTAAATTGAATTTTCTCACTATTGTGGAACTAGATATATAATGAAATATATACAATATTGAGTTTTCTCAGTGCCACCACTCATAGAAAATGTACACAATATTTGTTATATTTTTAAATAGATAAAAAAAACTTTATTATACCAATAAACAATATTATCTTCCAAATGCATTATTTGAGGATTAAATTTATATTTTATAAATGAGAGTGTATAATTGTCATTCTAAATATTTTAACTGACATTGCAATTTTTACAATATAAAAATGTACTTTTTTCAGTCAAATATATCTTGACTAAAATTGAGAGAAAATTTCCGGTCAAATTCAGCGCAGTTTACGATTATTTTTCTGTGATACTTGAAAAAAAGGTCAGAAAGTTCTCGTAAAACTCCTAAAAAGATATTTTGGTTTTGATGGTTACTCATTCAGTAGCCACATCGAACTAAAATATCATATGATTATAATGATTCGGTTATCAATTTGATAAATTGTTGCTATTGGATCAAACTGAAAATTGAATTATCAAAATATTAAGAATATAAATATATGTTTTATTTTATATACCGTGATTACATTTAGAGGTCAAAATTAAATGATACAGCATTTTACATTTAATTTCATAACAAACAATGAAAAATTCCAATCCCTAATTGTTTATAGATTTATTACGGATTCAAATCATATTAATTATGAGCTATAACTGTAATTAAATTTTATTTTGGACCCAACTAATTGATTTTGTCCGAACTAGATCATTGTAAAATAACTTGATTTTTGATTTAGAGAATACAAAGTCTTAAGTAAATTATTTTTTAATTTGATTCAATTTCAAACTGAACCAAACCGATGAACAACCTATAAATTATATATTCAAGGTTCCCTTTTAGTTAATTATTTTCAAAAATCACAAATTAATGATTTAGAATAGTAAAAGTAAATGGTAATCATGGATCGTAAAGCTAAACATTAAACCACAAATCATAAGCTTAAACATAAAAATATATATTTACATCTAAACTAAATAATAGATTTATTGACTAACGATATTTGTTTCAATAATATTTTAAAATTTAAGAATCTTAAATAAAACACTCATTCTCTACATAGCATTTTATTTCACTTTAATAATTAATTATAAAAAACAACTTTAAATAATCTACCACTTTTACAATCATTTAACTTATATATATATAATACAACTTTTATAATTTAGTCATTAATAGATAATAAACATCAACAAATATATGAACTCAAAAATTTTAAAATAATTTGCTACAACATATAATATTTTATTAAACAATTCATAGTCAATTTATTAACCTTTATTATATATTTTGACATTTTCCATTTCAAACTCTTTTATATAATTATCACTCTCTTTACTCATTTATCAATTAATCATAATTAAATAACAATTCATGCATCGATCAAACACTTAGGCTGTGGGAAAATTTGAGAGAAAAGAAAATTTGAGAAAAAATGGTTTTAGGAGATGGAAAACTAAATGGAAAATTCGAAGGAAAATTTATTTAATTTAAAGAATGTTTTAATAATTTCTATAAAATTTTCCACTCCAAACAAAACAAGGGGAAAATAAGATGGATTTTAGGAGGAATTCATTTTCCCTCATATTTTTCTCTCTCTAACTTTCCGCAAACCAAACAAAGCCTTAATTTTAAAATTTAGTGTTCGTATTTTACGAACTCATTTGGCATACTTCACTAACGCTTCCATTTTTGCAATGTCTGAGAAAACTAATTAATCATGCATACTTTGTATATTATTTTGGCAAATTTAAAATTTTCATTTAATTCACTTCTTTGACGGAAATAGTTGTACAACTTCACCATTATTATTGGTGAGCTCACGAAATGAGATCAAATTCCAACGTCTCCTCTTCCCAACTTGATCATTAACTACGGTAATGTATCTTCTTGAAGCACCCATCGGATCTTTAGCCAGTAATGTCAAACGAAATTTCGTGAGCCCTCCCACGCCTCTCTCCACTCTCAATCCTTGTTATTACTAGTTTCTCATGGTCGGCTGTAAACCTGTTGTATTCAAATACAGCAAAATGTGCGATTTCAAGTACGCGATGGGTGTGGAGGTCTTCGATGGGAACCCATGCGGAAATGGAAATTCGAAAAGAGCTAGAAGAAGGATGAATACAACTTGGTAGTTCATCTTTGATTTTGATTGTATTTCATTTAGTGTTCGCTATTTATACACTAAAAAATATGGTCAAGTAAAGAAAGGGTTGACTTTTTATATTTTTTTTTATTTTTTATTTTTATTTACAAATTGGTAAAGGTTTAACACATTGTAACTTTTTATTTTTTATTTTTTTTATTTTTACAACAGCAACAAAAGTGAAGTGAAAAGAATATTTAAACAAAAGAATTTCAAAAAAGATTATTTGCGTAAGAAAAATGTTATCACCACACTGAATACATTTTATATCGACTAACAAAGTGCTAAAACATAATTTTCATTGGTTAACCAACTATTTTTAAATTTTATCATTAGAAAATTAACTAATTTAAAAATTAAATTAAATCATATCAAATTTATTATACGTCAATGGACATCAATTTGTTGGGTATGTTTTAGGACGACTGAGAGTTTTTGATAATGGATGGACCAGCTCTTATTGTTGGGCGCAAATTTTTGGGTGCTTCGGGAGTACCTACTCTCGTTTGCGACGTCATTTTACTTTTTATGAAACTGATGTCATTTTACGCGTTACACATTAAATATACTCGCTCGGCCGAAACAACTGATGAATATATAAGCACAACTGATGATTATAGGACCACAAATCACATCGGTTTCCAATATGTACCCGACACAGACACTTAAAAGTTATAAATCCTAGCAGTCTATCCTCACGATTCACGAGTCACGCCCTTGTGAATCGCTCAATTTGTCTGTTACTTCTATGTTCTATTTATCGCTCCGCGAGTTTCTTTAAAACATTTGTTCATCAATCAACCAGTCCTACAAATTTTTCCTTCTCTATCACCACCAGTCCAACGGTTCATTGTAACCAGTTAAACAGTTTACAAATCATCACTTCATCTTCAATTGATGGAGGTTGATTTTGAAATTTGATTTGTTTTAGGTATTCCACCGGACCAACATTGATTGATTTTCACCCGAAAACAGGTGGAGGATGGACGCACTTTGAAAGATTAACATCCAGAAAAGGTGCGTGTTTGATGTGATTGTAACTGCAAGTTGTGATTTTTGGTTTTGAATCTATGTGTTGAATTTTTATTTTCATTTGATAGATTCGATATTGTATCTGGTGCAGAGGCTTCGTGGTGAGATTATTGAGCCATTCTTGATGGATTTAGCTAGAAAATATAATCAGAACAAGATGATCTGTCACCAATAAGCCTTCATTATGTGAATAATTTTGAATTTTTACGGATTATTGATTGACTTTTGGTGGAATGGCCATTGATAATATTATATAGATATGTGGGGATATTGAATAGTGATTGCAATAACGAATCTTAGTTTTGTTTTGGTGCATATCAATTTAGTTGTTTTCATTTACTCTAAACCACACTACCAGATTTTGATAGTTTTGCGGTCTAATATTGTCGGATGTCAAACGGTCCGAAAACATATTTCGGACGTGTATCGGAAGCTTTTACGATCTGTAACGGGTTGACAATGTTTAGCGGGTCTTCATAGAAATCATTTCGGATCAGTTCCGGATATTTTTGGGGTTTTATTTTCGGATTGGCCGTGGAGCGAAATCGAAGGGAAAGACTTTGGGCCTATTTCGGACTGATTTCAGACAAATAGCGGGCATCAACTCGAATTTTATATTGATTAAAAATGTTTCGGATTATTTTCGACTATGTGTCGGTATACTAATATTTATATTTTCGGTATTATTTCGAATATGTTTCGGTTTATATTCGACATTTTTGGTTTTTAAATCTTCGGTATATATTCAAACTTGTTTCGGATTATTTTTTTCAGACTAATTTTCGGTACCTTTTCGGATATATACAGGATTTGTTATTAAATTTTTTTATTCAATTTTATATTTTTCGACTGAATTATCGGGATTCCGTAAACCAAACACAGCCTTAGTGTTTCCATAGTAGTCCGCTGTCACAAAATTAAGCCACAATACTGTCTAGCCACTGACATTGAGCTCTGTCTACTTTCAGTAAAGTTTTATAGGAAGAAAATGAATAGAAAGCGAGTGTAATGACAATGTCTATTCTTTTAGATAGAACAAGTATTGGTACCCGTCGTTTCGACGGGTTTGATTCGGTTCTGTTCGAGAAAAATTAAAAATCGAATCAAATTATTAGAAACGAAAATTTGAAACCGTAACTGAAAATTTAAAACCGAACCGAACCGAACCGATCGATTACATACCGAATCAAACCAACCGATTTTAAATCAAACCGAGCCAACTGAGACCGAACCAAACTGAACCGAACCGACCTGACCCGAACCGAACCGGACCGGGAGCGTCGCGACGCTCCCATCCTATTCTGTTATATATATGAAGTCTCGGAAAAAATATGGTGTATGGAAAGTTTTAGTTCGTAACAATATGAATATAATTTTTCTCCTAATTTCCATGATTATTAAAGTATAATAAAGTGGTATGGAGTTTTTTGAGGGATTTTGTTTCCATTTCATTTCCATTTCAATTGTTCTATCCCTTGAATCATGAGTCATCATATATAAGGAAAGGGCTAGTCATCTTTCTATGAAATCTCAGTGCCATGTGGTATTAGCCATTCGCTAACTAATTAGTTTCATCACTTTTAACTAGATTACATGTGAGTGACTCTGGTTAAATAGTTGTGATTAGGTTACCCAACATTAATTATATGCTTCCAAAAATGCAATAATATCTTCTCATAAGTTGTTGTGTCACTTTTTATTTTTAGATGTTAAAAGCTGCAGTATTATATATTAATCAAGTCAATTCACACGGTTGTATAAAATGCGTCGCTTACTATCTTTCACTGTCTTCTTAACTGTGATGATGTGGCATTTAGCCCAAATGCCAACTTAGAGCTCCCTTGAGTTGCAAAGTAACTCTAACTTAGAGAGGATGGGTACCTGATAAGAAAAAAAAATGTTGTTGATTCTTGTAAAGACAACATTATCAAGTTTAATGTGTTAGTTTAATTTAAAGGGAAAAAACTCAAAAGAGATCATGAACTATCACTACTAATCGAATTGCGGTCAGAATTATCACGATTTCTAAAAAGGGTGCAATGAAAAAAAATTGGACTGATTTTTTAAAATAAAATTCACCATTACGTTGCAAAACTAATATTATTATAAGACTTAGATTTGTGTGTGAAAATTATGTCATTTGGCTATCAAAAAACGTCATTTTCTTTATGTGCACAAAACGATATAATTTATTTTGATAATCAAACGAAGTTATTTTCGGACACAAATCTAAGTCTTATAATAATATTAGTTTAGAAATGTAATGGGTAAATTTTATTTTAAAAAATCAGTTCAATTTTTTTTCATCGCACATTTTTTGGAAATCATGGTAATTCTGACCGCAATTGGGTAAGTGGTGATGGTTTAAGGCCCCTTTTGAGTTTTATTCCTAATTCAAATTATGTAATTTAATATTTTCAATTGTATATTGAATCAAATCACTGTATCTTTGTCTATTATGCATTATTTGGTTGTATGTGTAATACTTTAGGAGTTGCTTACAGAGGTTATTGAAGTTATGCATTATTTGGTTGTATGTGTAATTTTAGGGGTTGTTTATAGAAGTTATTGAAGTCAGACATTAAACTTTTTTTTTTAATGACAGAACCGAAATCAAATCGAACCAACCGATTAAATTTATTTTTTTCAAATTAAATGATTCAGATCGGGTCGAAAAAAATTAAAACCGATGAGTATTGATTTGATTTATTTATTTTTAAATAAAATCGAATCAAATTAAACTGTTCATCCCAACCAATTTCAGTATTTTATTAGCTGCATATTTGTCTGCAACAATTTTAAAATATTAATTTCGACTTCTGAAATCAAGTCGGCTGTTGGTTGACAAAACACAGCTCCGAAAAGAAATTGATTACGAAACACAGCACTTGTGATAAAGTCTCCTCCACTTCTCAGTTGCCTCCTCCAATCGGCTCCTGTCTCGCGACTTCCAATCTCACCAGCCGACATGCACACAATAAGAAAAATAAAATTCAAAATTGGAAGTCTCTCTACCACTCACATTTACATGACTCCACTCCACCAAACTCTTGGTCCATTACTTCCGCTTTCAATATCACTAATGGAAAGTCCACACTTTACATGTTAAAAAATCAAAAAAAAATTTTAAATCAACGACAAATCGTTATGTGTAATTTTAATTTTTCAACGCGCCATGCGACGACTCCTATTGATGATGTACACCGTGCAATCCACCCAAAAATCATTCCACCAAACTTCAAACATCAAACTCAACACATTTATTGAATTGAGCTGCACCACAACAATCATATAGCGCCACTGAAACACACATCCACACATTTCACTAACCATATACTGTAGCTCGTCCAACCACCTCGTCCTTCACACATTCATATAATCCAGCCACACTCCAAATTTCCTGTCAGCTGGGAGGAGAAGAAGCAGGACGCAGGAGCTTCAACCATGGAGTCCCACAGTGAAACCATCAGATTCATCCAAACATGGCTCCTCGTCTGCATATCTCTAACCTATTGCTTCGTCACCGGAAAACTGGTTCCTGCAGGAAAGCTGAGATTTTTACTCATCTCCCCGGTGGTGATTCTGTTCCTGCTGCTGCCCCTCCGACTCACCTCAGCCAACCTCGGCGGCTCCACCGCCTTTTTCATCGCCTGGCTCGGCAACTTCAAGCTCATGCTCTTCTCTTTCAACAAAGGGCCTCTCTCAGCGGACCCCTCCATCTCCCTCCCACGCTTCCTCGCCGCGGCGTCCCTCCCCATCAAAGTCACCCCAAAATCTGATCTTGCTACGTCATCTGCCAAAATCGTTCCAATCGCACACTCGGCGAGGGGGTACGCGCTGAGGGCAGCGTTGCTGGCGGTGGTGCTCAAGATGTATGACTACAAGGATCGGCTCCACCCGACGGCTATACTATTTCTGTACAGCTTACATCTCTATTTTCTGCTCGAGCTCATCTTAGCCGTGGCTGGAGCCGCGGCGCGAGCCGGGTTGGGACTGGAGCTCGAGCCGCAGTCCAACGAGCCGTACTTGGCCACATCGTTAAGTGACTTTTGGGGAAGGAGATGGAACCTAGCCGTTACCAGCATTTTACGACCCACTGTGTACGAGCCCGTTACAAACCTGCTGGCCGGCCCAATTGGCCGGGAGAAGGCCCAACTATTTGCAGTGCTGGCCACGTTCGGGGTCTCGGCGATCATGCATGAGCTGATAATGTTCTACTTGAACAGGCTGATCCCCACCGGGGAGATGAGCGCCTTCTTCCTGTTGCATGGGGCGTGTGTGGTGGCGGAGAGGGCTGCGGCGCGGCGGATGAGGGGGAGATGGAAGGTTCCAAGGCCGGTGGCGTCGTGTTTGACGATATGGTTTGTTTTGAGCACCGCATTTTGGTTGTTTTTCCCCGAGTTCATTCGCGGGAAGGCGGATATTCGAGGGTTAGAAGAGTATGCGGCGGTTGGAGAGTTCCTGAAGAGTATGATTAGTGGTACGCCTATTCAGGTTATTTGATAGAAATGTGTCCATTCATAAGTTCTTACATCTATGACCTACGTACTAGTTGGGTGAATGTGGCTCATTTTGGATCATTTTATACGTAATTGCAATAATATGGTAAGTCATCGTTTCTTTTCTTTTTTGTTTTTGTTTTATTTGCATATGAGAGGGTTTTGTTTTCTCATGATCAAAGTATAATTAGAGGATTTATGGGAAGTTGAGTTAGTGTAGGATTTGGGAGTCACAAGTTTCTCTATGTCAAAATCGAATAACACCAACAAAACAATAACTATGTAAAATAGCTGAGTAGGTCTGCATATATGGAGCCTCACACATGAGTTTAAATCGACCTTGAAGGAGTACGGTTGTTAAGATTTATTTTAGAAAAAAGAGAAATTCTCAAATTATATATTCATGATTCTATTTATTGTGTAGAAAATCTCTTTCTTTACAATCACACTAACCTCACATTAGCTGCAAAAACAAAAAGGGTGTTTGGTTTACAAAAAAATTGTAAGAAAGAAGAAAATTAGGGAAAATGTGAGAAGGAATATTTATTTATATGAGTGAAGGTTGAGGGGAAAAAAACTAGATTGAAATGAAACAGTGAGTGTGATTAAAATAAATTTTATTTTAATACCTTTCTCATAATTTTTCATTCCATCCAATTATTGAAAACTTCAATTTCATTTTCCTTTAAATTTTCATTTCCGTCAAATTTTATCTAAACCAAAGACAACCTAATGAGAAACAACCTATCACTTTGGTGAAAGTTTGTTTGACCTCGTGCACCTTTTATCACGATTGGTACTCTAAATATTTAGGACGCTCGCATTCAATACGCTTCACAACTTATAGGTAATATTATCCAGGCACAAACTGTTTTTCAGCTAGTTAATACTTTTTTTTTTCAGCTGGTCATATGTATGTACGTGTAATTTTTATAGTAATATTTTTTATATATTTCATACAAACATTCTTCTCCAACACAACAGGTTATTCTCATTTTCTAAAAATAATTTTAAAGTAAATTACAATGCACACCCGATCATCGGGATATTCGAACTCTGGCCGTGGAAGTTGTCAGGATTCATCTCCCACCCTCTTTACCATTAGGCCACACCCCCAAATGACCAACATGTTATTCTCCCCACTGTCTCAACCTAATCCCGACATAGCAGGTTATCCCCTCCACCATATATGATGTAACAAGCGGTAATCGATCCCCTCCACTTCTCATCTCCTTCTCTCTCCCAATGTGACTACGACGTCTCTTTCTATGTATCCTCTTCCTCTCAGATCAAACGCTCTTCACACTCCATTTTTTTTTCTTTTTAATTTAAAGAGGATCGATAGTGGTTCCCCACTTCCCCCCTTGGTGGCCAGGGTTCGCACTCCCCCTCCACTTTGATAGTGTACGCCCATACTCACTACGGGCCAGCTCACACGCACCTCTATTTAACCATAAGATATTTCATCCAATCTTTCTCAATCTTATTCCCGATTACTCATGTGGTGGTGATGCCAAATGTTACTATTGTCAAATTTGATGGTTTTTTGAATGAATGATTGAACATCGGGTTGCCTAGTTTTAGGATGGAAAGACCCAACCGTGCTTAAAATTTGATATAAAAAGGGAGAACTATCTTTTTCTTCTAAATAAGTGAGTGATGCAGGTACGTTTTAAATATTATAAGGTATCTTGAATGTCTTCTCCTCTACTAACTAGACAGCCCGATGTTCAATCAATTCATCAAGATGATTAGAAATAATGTATTAGTGGCAAATCAGATTTACTAAAGCCAAATTTATACAGCTGGTTTTCCATTTAGAATTGATGATGTTGCCTGATGTATAGCTAGTAAACCTGAACTTTGATGGAACCTTGATATGTACCTTGAATATTACAATTGATTAAACATTATATCTGATAAACACACCAGCTATTACCTGTTTTTTCAGCTTCATATAGCTTTTTCCAGTTTAACCAAGCAATATTATAATAATGTATCTTGTTTTTCTTTTCCTTTATAAATGAGTTTACTTGTCAAACTTTTCATCAAGATGCGGCCATCTTGATGTTTACTGTAGTTTCAGTTTTATGTCTTAATAATAAAATGACATTATTAAATAAACATTTAACATTCTTACTACTTTAGGATAAGTGTATATGTTTATGCTGTTTAAAGTTAAGTTTGTTCATTTTTGGATATGTGTATATTGTTTAAGCTTGGTAGTTTGGTACTAGTTCTTAATTTCAGGCATGGATTCTTCGATTGAAAATTTACGAGCTAGTTGGAGGGACGTAGAACTTGATAAATATTATTAGAGTAACGTATCGAGGAGATCACACAAGTTGGTCTGTTGGAAGCTTACGTCCTGAATCATAGATTCAAATTCATGATGTAATTAAAGGAAAATTCAATACATTTTTTTTCAAAGACACATGAAGAATCAGTATGCTATTTGAAAGAAAAGTATCAGGAGTGAGTGATTCTTAAGAATAAAACAAAAAATTTATACAATCCCACAACCAATATAGCGTCAAAATGTCAAAAGATGAATGGGATACACCTTGGTTAAGTGGATTTTTAGCTCTTTGCTTGTTATTATGTTTTCAATATGTTACTCATTTTTTTAATAAGCAGAAACTTTATTGAAGACAGAATCACATTTATCATTCTCAGATTTGTGCTCTCCCCTCTTTGATGGTGCAGTTCCCGCTGTTGCGAAAGGTTGGGGTCTAACTAGTAAAAATTTTTGGCCTTCTTCAAATAGCAATACATCTACAATTTCATTAGAATTGGCTTATGTTAAAGAGTCTTCTAACAATAATGAGGACCACACTCAATAAAATCAAGAGTTGCCTCGGAAAAATGGGCACCAGGCAAATGCAGCTTAATCAATCGTCAAGTGCAAAAAAAACCCCAACAAGATAAAGAAACAAAATCAAATTGATTTAGATAAAAAGATGGGCATAAATAGCATTGGATATTGTTATAAAAAATTATTCATGTCCTTTAGTTGATGATTGTATCGAGAGATTTTATTCCCTAGGGCGGAGTGACACACATCATTTATTTCTCTGCGTGATGAGAGAGTGTTTTTTGTGATAAACAGAATTTTAGGGATGCATAGAATAAACTTCCTACAAATTAGACTGAGCTTTTGAAAAGATGAATAAAGCAAGCTGAAGAAATTTTAGGATTCAATTTTTAATTTTATTGGATTGAATCTTGGATGATGCTTTATCTTTTCAATATTTATCTTATGTGTTACTTTTTCGTGGATTGTTTAGGGTGGGGTTACGAAATTGAGCTCTATTTATGTTTATGTTACTTAACTTTTTGCCGAAATTAATAAACAAGTTATCGTTAGAGGATTCATTCATGGGCAGTTGAGTTGGTGCGGGGTTCGGGAATCGCGATGCTTCTTCAGTTGTTGGTTCAAAATCAAAAATTGGGTATTACCAACTAAATAATAATTTCATAAAATAAAGAAAGTGGATTAGCAGATTCATATGTACGGAGTCCAATCTCGAAGGAGTACAAGAAATGTTTTTAACTGATTTTCTGAAATTAAATTTACAGATGAATCCATAAAATAATATTATTATACGAATTAGATCAATGCGTAAATACTACGTTTCA
This sequence comes from Kalanchoe fedtschenkoi, assembly GCA_002312845.1. NCBI lineage: Eukaryota > Viridiplantae > Streptophyta > Magnoliopsida > Saxifragales > Crassulaceae > Kalanchoe > Kalanchoe fedtschenkoi. The sequence goes on along the minus strand of NQLW01000063.1, from coordinate 484,251 downwards.
TCATTAAGTTACCTTATATCGATTTGTTTACATAAACAAAACGATGTTTTTTCATACTCAATCAACCTTAATCATCAAAAAATTTAAGAAAATCAATTATATTCAATGAATCAAATTAGTTCATCTTAATAAACATCCTAAATTAGTCAGAATTTTTTTTTCATTGCATTCTTTTCAATTGTTCAGATAATTGAGATCGCAATTGAAGAAGCGGTGTTAGTTCAGAACCTCTTTGATATTTTTTTCTTAAAGAATACGATCATGTGTAGATATCTTGAAAGTTAAATTTTCATAATTAACCAGCAATATAATAATAGGTTCAGTTAGTATGAGATCATCGGATTAGGATCCGGTGCTGCGCAGCGGATTGCCGCGAGCACCGGAAACGACGTCGTTTCGTTAAGTGACCTAAATTGCACGTGCCTGCCCCTTTTTTCTTTTATTTTTTCACTCAGAAATTAAAATCTCCCTGCTCTTCCCGACCGATTCCCGATCTCTTTCGGATCCTTTCCTGTCTTGCACGATCTGAATCATCGTCATATGCTCCATCTACGATTTTGCTTGGTGTAGTCGGCTACGGCGTGCAGTGGCTCTTCATCAGCCTGCGCATCTGCCCCTCTATGACAGGTTTGGGCTGCTTCTCGAACTAGGGTTTCATAATTTTGAAGCTTGTTGAGATTTGAATGAAATCTGGCAACTCGATTGACTGATTTGAGGATTAATATTACTTTTATGACGAATTGGATTCAGATATATTTTCCCCATGTTTAAATTTGTGCCATGAGTTGATTCTCAAGTTGAATTTTTTGTGAGTGTATCTGCAGTTTTGTACATATTTGGGAAAGTGTCTTATGCAATTTAACTGCTCCTGTAGATTTATGTAATTTTTTCCATGTTTGGATTTTAGCAATACCTGTGAAATTATGTTAGTGCACGTTTGGTAGAACGGATAACCATCCGTATTGGATAATTAATACTATCTAATGGTGTTTGGTTGGATTTTTGATAACGTATTGATAATACATGGATTAATTTTTACTCTTTACCTACTGTATTATTAATACCACCTTTTGAGATGGGTTTATTTATACCGATGGAGAACAAGAAAGGGAATAAATTAACATTCCAATTATACCCAAGCCTTAGCAGCGACTACCAATATTGAGATTCACAGCACCGCCGTCTGCAACCCGTACATGGTCGCGCAACCGCAGCGGAGGGTTGGAGGTTTTGCGGTCGGCAAATGAGTTGGAGTGGCTGGACTTAGCTTGAAGGGTATTAAAGTAAAGTGAATTATTATCGAGTTAGTGAACCAAACGCGATTTAACGTCTATATAATACCCTTCTAAATAATACCCGCATAAATTATACGTGTATTATTAGTACCCACTTATTAATACAGACTACCAAACACACACTTAGGGAAATGTGGTTTGGTTATATGACTTGAATGGGTTATATATGTAACTTGGAGTTGTTCTGAACCCTATATATAATACCTGCAGCTATCCGTGTGTGTTGTTTTTTCTGTAGTTCAGATGCATTTGCGACGTATTCAAGTCATTGGAATTTTTTGCTTATTCTTATCAATAATTTTTTATAGATACTAGGATCTAGTGGTTGATGAATTTTCATATACCCATCCATTTACTTGAGTTTTCTGATGAATGTTATAGCCTATTCAGTATAGGAATTGTCATATGTACTTGAGTTTTCAATTCCACTTTCGAAAGCTCTTTTCAATGATCCGATCACATTTTTTAATTCTCATTTGACAGGTATTGAAATAGGAAAGCGTATTCAATTGTGCTTCATTCGTTGAGTGGCTTAAAGTTGTTTATCCACTTCCTCAAGTCGACACATACTCACTACGGAGAATATCCTCAAGACTGCTATGCACACTCACATCAATTGAGAATTGTACTCCATTTTTTAGGATGTCTTGAATTTTAATTTAGATTGTACTCTTTTTACAGCTATTGTTGAATAGAAATTACAATTGTACATGGCTGAAGATGTAAAAAGTGTGCTTAATGCACATAACTTTATGCATAAAAAGGAGATTGTACATTGTTGAAGTTGTAAAAAAGTGTTATGTGGTCAATGCACATAACATTATGTAAAACAGGTGATTTTTTATGCAGTGATTTGAAGTAAATTCTGCCCAAATTTAAAGTAAACTCTGCCCAATTTTAAAGTAAACTCTGCCCAATTTTTTTGCATATTCTAGACATCATATGTAACTTAATGAACATCGGTTGCAATCTGAAGTAGTTTCTGCCCAAACCTGTTTGCACTTTCACATTAACCAACTTAATAAATAAACTTGATAATCAAAAAATTCTAAAACATCAAATGAATATCAAATACAACGCGTTGGCTAGAAAATTCCAATACATATGCGAAGTACTTCTTGTTAACATCAGTTTGTAGTAGGATTTTGTGCAACACACTCTTCTAATACGAATGACGATGCATTAGCAGAAACCTGAGAAGAAGCTATAGCCTGTATGAAAAATAAAATTTTAAAAAATGTATGGATGCATGTATGCACACATATATAGATCACTTTGTATGATCCTTTTAAGACTTTACCGTTGTCGATCCGAAGAGTGTAGCTCCTTCATTTACGAAATCGGCTTCAAACCTATCGTCACAATACATTGCTAAATTTGACGGCATCTCAACCATCTTTCAAGTAACAAATAAAAGAAGTTAGGTTATATGAGATTAATCATTTCAAACCAATAATAAAAAAATGTAAAGAACTTACTCCATGTTTCACATAGTGTATTTCTGCTAATTCGTTAGGTTGTCTTTCCTTCTCTTCCTTGCCTCTCTTTTTGATTTTTTCTCGAACCATGGTTTAAGTCTTTTACCTCCCTTTTTCATACGCACCTTTTTGCAAGTCCTTTCACCTCTCTTCCTTGATCTTTTCACTTGAATACCGGACGCATCAGCCAATTCTATTTCATTTGCTTGTATTTCTGAAATATGACGTTGTGATGGCATCATATGAATGGTAGCTCTGGTATGTAGCAAGTGGTTATGCTCCAGTTGTAACAAATAGACTCGGTACTCTCCGAAGGCAGTTGGTTCTCTATGAACTCCAAATCTAACATTACAAGATGTTCTGGTTTCAGCTCGTTCTTTTTTCTTTGTAATAAGGTCACATTCTTCATTGCGTTTCCCTTCCTTGTTGCATACAAACACTGCATTCGACGACAAACCATCTTTTTTGCTCTTGTGAGTATAAAATCTACGAGGAGTAAAACCAGTCCTTGCTCCAAATTTAGTCCAAAAATCCCAAGCATCTTCAATGGTGTCAAAATCCATGCCCAGCTTTGGAATATATATGCTCTGTTTCAGTCCTAAAAAAATAAAACAGAGTCTCAAATGCCTAACATTCGAAATTCAACATACAACACATAAACCAAATAACTATTTCAGTTGATAAATCACAAAATCTTACATATTTCCAATATGAGCAGCTTTCTTGTTAATACGGAGAACCTGATTTTGCAGCAAGCCGACAAAGACAATATGAAGAACAAGTCTAGAACAAAGCGGCTGTATGAATGTACCTATTAAAGCAACATAGTCTGTAACCTAAAAAAATCGTAAATCAGCAGAGATTGCAGACAATATTTTGGCTGAGCGGCTGATGTTTACTACATAGATAAATGAGAAAGCTTAAATTCAATTATAAATGCAGAAAAAAAACAGAACTTTACCTATTGAAGTAGCATAGTTTGTAACCTAATAATGTAAATCAGAGGAGGTTGCAGGCTGTGCGGTGAAGCATCCGATGTGCTTGAGCGTCAGCCTGCCGACGTGCTTGAGCGTCAGCCTGCAGAGTCGACAGTCGAGTCGTTGCCTTCCTGAGTTGAATGTATCGCGGGAAATCGAAAAGGGGAGGCACGTGCAATTTAGGTCACTTAACGAAACGACGTCGTTTCCGGTGCTTGCAGCAATCCGCTGCGCAGCACCGTATCCTATTCCGCATCCACCTAAGTGATAAATATATGAATCATGGAAGAGTGTGCATCTAATTAATGTAATAAAAAATATTAAAAAGTAAATTTTAAAAAACTATATTTTCAAAACGTTCATATTTGTTTTTATTTTCCTTTCAACCGCATTTCATATTCAATTCAAAACTGTTGAGCCTTAGTGCCCAGGTGGAGATATTTCTATGCATTTCATTAAAAAGGTGCTTCTTCAAAGACATGATTAACTCACCTACTTCTGTGCGTCCCACATCGGTTGGAAATTGATGTTACAAATCTAATGACCGTACTTACGAATCACGTGCCACCAACATATCAATAATAACTGCTTTAATAGTGGATTCAGGACCACATTTCACGAGCCTTGTGCGAGAGATTAAAAATAGGCCTATCTACATGTCAAAATAAAGAAAAAATAATATCAATTTGCTATTTTTTTTGTTTTAAGATGTTTAGTGACAGATGGTGGATCAATTGAGAATTTACTTAAGGTGAGAATTTTGTGGATAAACGTGGATCAATAATTTTGTTCAGAAAATGACCGTGTTTTGATTATGAGATCTCATTTTTTTACTTTATTTATTGTGCTTTATTAGATTTTATTTAGTAACATATATTACATAACTCTCACCTGATTAATTAGGAGCAAATCACTCCATCATATATTTAATTTTCTCTCTTTCCTCTTTGATTATATACACAATTTTTATTCGCAAATCACTCAATCATATGTTCACAATTTATAAATTGTTTGATTCTCCATAATCCACTATGTTCACTGTTACTGTAATGTACAGAACGGTCGGAGCTTCGATAGTGAACATGTTGACTATTGATGTTCACTAACAAAATAAAAAAATGTTTGTACAAAATCAGAAAAAAAATGTTCACTAGAAAAAAATTAAAAAAAATTGAGAAAGTTATAACTCAGAAAACATAAATCTGGAAATTAAGGAAACAAAATTCAGAAATGAAGGAGACAAAATCCGTCAATCAAATATTTAAGCACGATTACAGAAAAATTAATTTTTTCTTAATTGCTACTACATAAATTTCACTAAAACCTCTCACTTCATTTTATCAAATGAAAATTAATTATATCTCACATTCATTAATCATGTTGTGTTTTATTTGTGTTTAATTTGGAAACAGATCAGTGAATATGATCGATTCACAAGGTTCTTAATATAAAGAGGTTCTCAAATGATCCCTCCCCTAGTCCTACATACTGTAAATCTTGAAATCTTAAAAAATTCAAGGGAAAAATTTAAAAGGGGCCTTGAACTACCACCACTTACTTAATTGCGGTCAGAACTACCACGATTTTCAGAAAGGATGCGATGAAAAAAAATAGACTGACTGAAGAAAAGCATGGTAATAGATTCTTCCAAAACAACAGCCATTAAGTTTCAGTAGAAATATTACCACACTTTCTAATTTTATATATCACGCTTTTCATAATAGGTGTGGTGAAATATTAATAGTAGTTAATAGAAGCGTGGTAAAAGTATAAGTTTGTATTAGTGAGATTTTGAAGCTGACGAAATGGATTTCGCATTTGAATATGAAATGGGTTTCAATGAGTTTGGAGAATAATTGCAATGAATTTGGATTAAGTTTCGATGAATTTGAATGACGATGGATTTGGAAGAGAATGAAGTATGAAAATCAGATTAAGCTTATAATATATAGAGGCTGGATCAGTTGAGAACCTTCTTTCATTGAGAACCTTGTGGACAAACGTGGACCAATCATTTCTTATTCAAAACGACCGTGTTTTGATCATTACATATCAATTTTTGATACTTCATTTATTATGTCATTTGAGATAATAATGGTTGATTTACCTGATTATGTCATTTATTACATCATTTAATAATAATCATATTTTTCCTAATTCACCTGATTTGAAAAAGAGCAACTCTAATTGTCGGTTTTGGTAATGGTGATTTATAATCGTTATTTATTACGTCATTTATCACCCAAGCACATTCCTGATTTAGTAATGGCGATTTCAATGGCGTGTCGTGTGATATTTACTTCCAAGATATATGTGGGTTTTGGTGAATATTCACCTTATAATTGTTTACTTTTTTCGTTAATCTATTATGTTCACCATTATTTGTACATAATTCAAACAGTGAACATGGTTTCAAATTTTGAAAATTACTGATTTTTTTATTTTTATGAGTATATGTAATTTTTTGTATAGTGAACATTTGTTTCGCAATGTTCACCATTGAATACGTTCACTATTGAATACTAATTTTTGACGGTGAATATGTTCACCGTCAGTGACACAATAAAAAAGTGCACTACCAAAAATTAAAAAAAAAACATTAAAGCTTATAAAATATGAAATACAAATAAAAAAATAAAATATTAATGATACTTAATTATATATAATACATAAATACACTTTCCAAATTTGTCGCATTTAATGAGTGTTGCATAATAAATAAAATATAATAAATAAATTTAAAGAAAGAAAAAAAATGATTGGTCCAGAGTTATCCACAACGGTTCTCAACGTAAGGAGATTCTCAACAAATCCCTCCTCATAATATATAAATATTGTCTTAAGTTTATTCATCGGATGGTACTTAAAACTCTCCAGTTACTAAAGCGTTTGCACACAGACTAGGCTAGTTAAACACCATATATTTCTAAAATAATCGTTGCCTTGAATTCCTTCTGTAAATATCAATGAGGCTAGCATGTGTGTCATTATACAAGTTGACATTTAATAACAAAAGTAGAACAAAATTTATTTAAATATTTATCACGTGAAAACTTTTGATATTATCTCTATACTACATTTAATATTTACTGTTCAAAAATTCATTAAAAAGTATTTAAATAGCCTAACAGATAGAGCCAGCTCAGTCTCATAAAGTTGATTTGATATAATATTGATTTGGTAGTTACGTTACTTAAGAGTCAATCAATCTCTGGTCGGATCTGGACTCTAAGGTTTATGAGTGTTCGCGGTTAAAATCATTAATCGAAGTCAGTTAACTAAGAAATTTAATCGCGGTTAATTAAATTCGATTAACCGATAAATTCGATTCGGTTAATCGAAAAAATCGGTTCGATTAACGGTAAATATATTTACAAATTCGGTTCGATTACCGAATATTAAACGACGTCGTTTCGCTAACCCTAACTGTTCACTGCGAGGCCCTCACCCGCCCCGACTCCCCTCATCCCTCATTTCCCATTTACCCTAATCGATCCGCAGAGGCAGACGATAGATCGACAAGTGACTCAGCGCCGTAGCAGCGTAGCGGCGAAGGGAGGCGCATAGACTCAGTAGTGAAGGCGACGAAGTGACTCAGCGGTGAAGCGGCGAAGCATCGGTTGTCACCTCAGCCTCATATCGGGATGCGAATCGATTCAGCAATAGCAGGGTCCCTCAGCCTCGTCGGTCGTCGCCTAGACCACAGATCTGGACGCGAATCGACTCTGCAGTAGCAGGACTCTTCAGCCTCGTCGGTCGTCGCCTTGGCCTCGGATCTAGACGTGAATCTGCCTCGCCCCGCTTACTCTCAAGCCGAAACTGTCATCGCCTATTGCGTCCGAAGCTGAAGTCGTCATCTCCTCTTCCATCATCGCTGTAAGTCTTCTGATTAATTTTCTATGTTTATTTGATTACCTAGCTTTCTTTCAATTCACTTGAATTTCTCCATCTTGATTTCAATTCACTTGGAAAATTTATAAATGATGCAGTGTCACAAACCAACAGAATATTTGATTTCTTCATCTTGGAAGTTACATCTCCACAAGCATATGGCCTGGTTGGCATGGCTGCTAATCTTGCTGGAGTGTGTCATGTACCTTTAATGGTTGCTGAACTATAGATTCTTGGTCAGTGGTGAGTATTCATACCCCAACTGTACACAACACGGCAAGCCATTTTTTTTCTGCAGTACTTTTCAATTTTATGTTACCATATGAACTTACTTTTGATAGGCTTTGTCGGCTAAAATAATGTGAAAATATCAAAAGCTGCAACTTCTAAATTTTCAAGTTAGTTCGGAAATCTGCCTTAACTTTTTGACTACTCCTTATTTTCTGGTGATTTATTTCGGGGAGTTTTTCCACTGAATTTCGTGTTACTTTCATGCATTGTCAACAGAGGTGGAAGGGTTAAAAGTTTATTAGTGTGGAAGGGTGTTGGAATTTGATTTGATATTTGCATAAGATTTGGTCATTTATGTGTTTCCTGACAATTTTTAGTGTTGGAAATGGGATGATCTGATTTTTTTTATTGGAATGGTGTAGAGATATTTTCCGCCACGTCTGTTATATAGTCTCGGGCGGATGTGGCTTACTGCATTCATGCACTTGCACGGAGACTGTCCAAGACGCATAATTGGGCGGTAATGTTTGTTCTCTGGGCTCCTCCTTTTTGGTTTTTTCTGTTTTGTTTGTTATTTTTAGCTCTAGTCGTGACCATCATTCTCTTCATTGCATCATTGTGGCATGCTCTGACTATGAATTGGTTTCATATCAAGCTGCATATTTCATAAGGGTATTTGGCTCAAGATAACGTTATTGTCTCAGTTGGGCATCCTGACTTGCAGGTCGCATTGAAGACCTTGATAGTTATACATAGGACTTTGAGGGAGGGTGATCCAAGCTTTACAGAAGAGCTGGTAAATGACTAGTTGTAAACAAGAGAGCAGGGTACTTATTTGGGACATTTTCAGGGCAACAGGTCTTGTAGACATTTTCAGCATCAATACTAGTTGTCTTATTTTGTTTTAATTTCTGAATCGTCATGATTGTAAACTTATTTGGGATGTAAAAATTACCAGCAGCAGCCAGCAGGGTACTTTTTTCTTTGAATTGAAAATTCGGTCAAAATTCGGTTAAATAAACCATTTAACCGAAATTTGGTTAAAATCACGGTTAATTTAACCAATTAACCAATTTTTCGGTTAATCGGTTAAATTAACCGAATACTCGGTTAACCGAAAATTCGGTTCGGTTAACGGTTAAGGAATTTTCCGGTCGGTTAATCAGTTCGGTTAACCGAATAGTAAATTCGGTCGGTTATTAACCGAATTTACAGCCCTAGTATGGTTCTTCAAAATAATGATAATCAAGGGACACATGAATTGAATACTATCATTACTAGAAAACAGGTTGATTTGCGTTCTTTTTTATTTGTTTAATGACGCAAAAAAGTCGCAAAAAAGATTTTCAACACTTAGGCAAACCGTCGAATAAATCACCGTCGATAATTTGTGACGTTATTTTGTGTAGATGATTTGCGACACTTTTTGTGTCGGTGATTTGCGACATTTTTTTGTGTCGTAGATTTACGACGTTTTTTTTGTGTCGTAGATTTGCGACATTTTTTTGTGTCGTAGATTTACGACGTTTTTTTTGTGTCGGTGATCTGTGACGTTTTTTTGAGTCGATGATTTTGCGGCGCTTTTTTGAGTCGATGATTTGCGACGCTTTTTTGGTTCGATGATTTTGTGGCGCTTTTTTGAGTCGATGATTCGCTTTTTCGTATCCATAATTTGTGACGCTTTTGTGTTTACAATTTGCAGCGTTTTTGAGCACATAAGCCACACTTTTAGCATTACATTAGTAACACTTTTTCACCTATTTGTGATGCTTTTTATTGACATAGAATATAAAACTATTCTAAATTAAATTTTATAACATTATTAGACACCTGTAGAAGAACATTACATTTGAAATAGAATATTCATTTAAATTCAGAAATACAAATCATCCATATTTCAAAACACATAGGACGACTGGCTTGTCAGGTCAACTAATGTTAAAGACTATCAAGTACATAAACATTCGTATCACTAATGTTAAAGACTCATGTTTGGCTTCCTGACTTCATTAACAGGAGCTGCATGGAAGATGTCAGCTTGTCAGGTCAACTAGATGCTGCATTGTGTAAGTTGTGATATTTTAATGAAGTTCACCTCATCTAAAGCATCAAAGATGTCATACTTGGCTAGTGAATGGTGCAAACAACTTTCCTTCCGGTGCTGACAACTTTCTTCACTGTGTGCATGACAATGGCAGCTGCCTTGACATCTAATCTGGAAGTTGGTTCATCCATGAATATTATGGCAAGCTCAACAACAATGATAAGTCTTTGTGCTGATCAGCAGAATACTAGAAAGGCCAGTTAAACCAGGAGTGCCAATCAGAGCATCTTTTATATCTTTCAGCTCGACCATCTCAATAATTTCTGCCTCAAACTCATGTGAATAAAATTTATTCGCCCCTTTAGCAGTTATCACATAACAGGACTTGCAGAGGACAAAAGTTGTTCCAATCTTACAAATTTGATTTATTGGTCGACACGAGAAGGCAGACAAAGGCAGGCCAAATATTTTAAAGATTCTTTTATTATGATAAGTGGGAAGTGTACGTTTGTTTGCTCACAATAAGCAGATATGCGAGAGTAGACACCCTGAATTTTTGGATACCCGTTTATTTTTATTTCACCTTTAGTAACGCCACATGTTTTTCTTCCAGATAAAACATCCATGAGTGTGGTTTGCCCAGCTCCAGTAATACCCGTCAATGCTGTTAGGACTCTTGACCTGAATGATCCTGTCACATCCTTGAGAAGCTGGCGCATTTTCTGATTGCAGACACAAATTTTAGGTAAAAACACACTCCGAAATGAATGCTACACAAAATCAGTGAGAATGTATGAGCCAGTTGTACCCCAGGAGTCTTGACTAAGTATTGCACATTCTAATAGTGATAGTATTTAAGAAAATCAATGAGTAGAAAAGTGTTGTAATTTTAAAGTTATAAGAAAGATGGTGATGATATATGAGTTTAGGATATACAATAAGAGAAGAAGAAGCTTACGTGACCAAGATGATGAATGAGTCTCTCAATGAGAAGTGAAATGACAACCAGCACAAAACACACCACCGCCACAGCTCATGTCGGCGTCCCTTTCAGAGACTGCTCCATTCTGTAGTCTACCATCCTCACCTCGACCCTCCTCCTTCACCTTTCTTCCGACAGTTAATCAAAGTAGGGAATAGTACCAGCAAGTCTTTAAAATATCAATCAATACCCAAATATCACCGGAGAACTATAGCTTGATCAACTCTTAATTATATTCTTCTTGTGCCTTCAAATTAAAAACTCTGCAGAAGAAGATGTGACAGGCTTCAAGTTAAAAACAAGTCCGGCCTCTGCTTGTCATGAAGATGTGGCAGTGAAGTAAATTATGTTGCAACAGAAGGGAGAGATTAAAATTTTGGGTACTACACAAACCTCCAAGGCAGTAACTGTCACAAATTTGATCCTTCATCACTTCTTTCCGCAAATTCTTTTGAAACTTTAGTGGGATATCGTGGAGGATGGTTTCGTTGAGCATGAAGGAGACGTTCTAACGCAAGCTCAAAAGGAGGCGTTGAACGAATCAAGGAGGGACAAGAAAGCTCTCTTTCTTATTTTCCAAGCGGTGGACGAAGAAAGCTTTGAGAAGATGTCAAATGCAAAGACGACTAAAGAAGCATGGGAGAAGCTTCAAGTTTGCAACAAGGGATCCGATCAAGTAAGGAAAATTCGTCTTCAAACTCTTACTCGTCAATATGAGTTCTTATGCATGGAAGAGAACGAAACAATTTCGGATTATTTTTTGAGAGTTCTGAGCATTGTTAATCAATTAAAAAGAGATGGGGAAGAAATTAAAGAGGTAAAAGTGGTAGAGAAAATACTTCGCACTTTGAGCTCCAAGTTCGAGTACATAGCTACCACCATAGAGGAGACTAAGGACCTTGAAGCCATGACAATCGAGCAATTGATGGGATCACTACAAGCATACGAGGAGAAGAAGAAGTGGAACCAAAACAAGAAAGAGGCTTCGGAGAAATTACTACAACTCAATTTTGAATAGGTAAAGTCAAATCATGGAAGAGGTCAAAGAGGATGTGGACGTGGCCAAGGACGTGGTCAAGGACGTGGATACGGATATCAATCCGAAGAAAGAGGTGGCTTTAACCACAACAACAATGGAAGAGGCGGTTTCAATGGTGATCGAAGAGGTGGATCCAATAATAGCCGAGGATGAGGGAATTCATGGTCAAGGTATGACAAGTCTGACATCCAATGCTATAATTGTCAGAAGTTTGGTCATTATGCATCGGATTGTAGACATAAAAGAGTCGAAGAGAGGGTCAACTACGTGGAAAGAAAGGATGAAGGAGAAGAAATCTTATTGCTAGCTCGCAATAACAAAGATGAAGAGCAAAACAATATGTGGTACCTTGATAGCGGCGCAAGCAACCACATGTGTGGAGATAAGCGACTATTTGTGGAGATGGATGCTGTTAGGGGTGAGCACCGGTCCAAAACCGGACCGGACCGGACCGGAACCGGTTTGGACCGGAACCGGAATCAAGAAAAGGTAAGGACCGAAGACCGGACCGGATTTGAATCGGTCTGGACCGGACCGGACCGGAAAATTCCGGGTTTGGACCGGACCGGACCGGTTTGGACCGGAATCATAAAAATTAATTAAATTTTAATAAAAATGTGAATTAAAAGTAATTTTATTTATGTATTAAATAAGATATATTTCAGTATTTTAATAAAAATAATTTTTTTTATTAAAAAATTACCAAACCGGTCCATTCCGGTCCGGACCGGAATTTTCCGGGTTTGGACCGGACCGGAACCGGAACCGGAATCCCAAAAATGGATGGACCGAAGACCGGACCGGAATCCTTCGGTCCGGTCCGGTTCGGTCCTTTCCGGTCCGGTTCCGGATCATTTTCCGGTCCGGACCGGATTTTGCTCACCCCTAGATGCTGTCACAAATGGGAGTGTAACATTTGGAGATGAATCAAAGATTCCGGTGAAAGGAAAAGGTAAGATTCTCATACACCTAAAGAATTGTGATCATCAATTCATCTCAAATGTTTACTATGTCCCAAATATGAAAACCAACATCCTTAGCGTCGGTCAACTATTGGAGAAAGGATATGACATTCACATGAAAGACAACAACCTCTTCCTAAGAAACGGTCAAAGCAAGCTAATCACGAAGGTTCCTATGTCAAGAAATAGGATGTTCTTGCTGAACATACAAACTGACGTGGCAAAGTGTCTCAAAGTTTGCTACGGAGAGTCATCTTGGCTATGACATCTACGATTTGGACATCTCAACTTTGGAGGTCTTGAACTCTTATCGAAGAAGGAGATGGTGAGAGGTCTTCCACTCATCAACAACCCCGACCAACTGTGTGAGGGATGCCTATGCGGAAAACAATTTCGGAGAAGCTTTCCAAAGGAGTCAAGCTCAAGAGCCACAAAACCACTAGAGCTCATCCACACCGATGTTTGTGGACCTATCAAACCAAGTTCCTTTGGTAAGAGTAATTATTTTCTCTTATTCATAGATGATTATTCGAGGAAAACATGGGTATACTTACTGAAAGAGAAATCAGAAGTATTCACCATATTCAAGAAGTTTAAAGCTTTAGTGGAGAAAGAAAGCAGCCTTGAAATAAAAGCTTTGCGATCGGACAATGGAGGCGAGTTCACATCCAATGAGTTCCACAAGTTTTGTGAAAATCATGGAATTCGACGCCCTCTCACGGTGCCACGATCCCCTCAACAAAATGGAGTAGCGGAGAGAAAGAATCGAACAATCCTCAACATGGCTCGAAACATGCTCAAGAGTAAGAAAATGCCTAAGGAATTTTGGGCTGAAGCGGTCACATGCGCTGTCTACCTAATGAACCGTTCACCAACAAGAAGCCTCAAGGAAATGACACCACAAGAAGCATGGAGTGGAAGAAAGCATGAGATCTCCCACCTTAAGGTCTTTGGGAGTATTACCTACGCCCACGTACCTGATGAAAAGAGAAGCAAACTCGATGACAAAAGCAAGAAGCACATCTTCATAGGATATGCCTCTAAATCTAAAGGCTACAAGCTATATGATCCAAAAGATGGAAAAGTCATCATTAGCCGCGATGTGGAGTTCGATGAACAAGACGCATGGGACTGAAATATGCAAGATGGCAAATACAACTCTCTCCATTACTTCGAAGAAGAAAGTGAGCCACCAAGAAGGGAGGAGCCACAAGAGCCCATCACTCCTCCAACCTCACCGATAGAACAATCAGAAGAAGAAAGTTCAGATGAGAGGACACCACGCTACAGGAGTATTGAAGAACTTTATGAGGTAACCGAAAACCAAGATAATATTACACTATTCTGTCTTTTAGGAGATTGTGAACCTTTGAACTATCAAGAAGTGGCTGGAAGTAAGAAATGGAGAGAAGCCATGGAGGAGGAAATAAAGGCGATCACGAAGAATGATACTTGGGAACTTGTTTCACTCCCTCTCGGAAGAAAGGCGATTAGAGTTAAATGGGTCTACAAAATCAAAAGAAATGCAAAAGGAGAAGTGGAGCGCAACAAAGCACGATTGGTGGCAAAAGGCTACAATCAAAGACAAGACATCGACTATGATGAGGTATTTGCTCCCGTCGCTCGTCTCGAAACAATTAGACTTATAATTTCATTGGTGGCACAGAATGGATGGAAAATCTATCAAATGGATGTGAAATCCGCTTTCTAAAATGAGCTTCTAGAAGAAGAAGTATACATCGAACAACCACCGGGCTTCGAGGAAAAGGGACAAGAAGATAAAGTACTCAAGCTGAAGAAGGCGTTATACGGGCTAAAGCAAGCACCACGAGCTTGGAATAGCCGTATCGACAAGTACTTCCAAGAGAAGAACTTCACCAAGAGTCCTTACGAGCATGCACTCTACATCAAGGTTCAAAACAAAGATATCTTAATCGTGTGCCTATACGTGGATGACTTGATCTTCACTGGAAACAATCCAAGTATGATTTAGGAGTTCAAGAGAGAGATGACTAAGGAGTTTGAGATGACCGACATTGGACTCATGGCATACTACCTTGGAATTGAAGTAAAGCAAACAAATGATGGAATCTTCATCTCTCAAGAATGCTACAGTAAGGAAGTTCTTAAGAAGTTCAAGATGGACGATGCCAATCCTGTCAGCACACCAATGGAGCATAGTATCAAGCTAAGCAAGCATGATGAGGGAGAAAAGGTGGATCCAACTCTCTACAAAAGCCTTGTTGGAAGTTTGCGCTACCTAACAAGTACAAGACCTGACATTCTCTACGCAGTTGGAGTGGTAAGTCGCTACATGGAAGCACCAACAATGACACACTTCAAGGCTGCCAAGAGAATCCTTCGATACATCAAAGGTACAACTAACTTTGGCTTACACTACTTTTCTTCTCACAACTTCAAGATTACTGGCTATAGGGATAGCGATTGGGGAGGAGATATGGATGATAGAAAGAGCACAACTGGATTCGTATTTTTCATGGGAGACACTGCTTTCACATGGATGTCAAAGAAGTAGCCGATTGTGACACTCTCAACATGTGAAACCGAGTACGTTGCTGCAACATCCTGCGTTTGTCACGCTGTTCGGCTAAGAAATCTCTTGAAGGACTTGAACATGCCACAAAAGGATCTGATGGAGATAGGAGTTGACAACAAATCTGCACTTGCTCTAGCGAAGAATCCGGTGTTCCATGAGAGAAGCAAGCACATTGACACCCGCTACCACTACGTTTGAGAGTGTATTGAAAGAAATGAGGTAAACTTGAAGTATGTGATGACTCAAGATCAAGTGGCGGTCATAATTTTCACCAAGCCACTCAAGCAAGACACGTTTGTGAAGCTGCGAAAGACGCTTGGAGTTACAAATCAAGTTTAAGGGAGGATGTTAAATTATAAACTTGATTTGATAAAATTGATTTGGACTTAGGTTGCTAATTGGGCTTGTAATGGGTTAATTGAATATTTGGTCTTGTAGTAGGTGATTTGTGGTAGGTGATATGTAGTAGGTGATATGTAGTAGGTGATGTGTGGTAGGTGATGTGTGGTAGGTAGTATCCAAGAGTAGTATAAATAGGAGGTGTGCCTTCACTTGTAAATCATCCCTTCATAAACACAATTCTCTCTTCAAGAGTTCTCTCCTAGCTCTCTCTTCCATTAGCCAAGAATCTCTTCCAACAGAACGTTGTTACTAATGCAGGAGGATCTGTATTATCCTCATACCAAGATTCAAAAGTTGATTTGGGATGCTCTTTACCTTACTACTGAACCTCTTCTTACTCGTTGGCCATTTAGCAAGTTTATTAGGCAGCAGGCTTTGGAGAACACAGTAAACCGAACTCATTATGAAGATGAGAGAACTAGCTAGATATATGACGCACGGGTGTATAATGAAGGTAAGTGTGACAGCATATGTGCATGTCACAGAGACATATAGCTAGGCTGCATTTATTGATCGATGACACGCTCGTTTTGCTTATATAAAGGCCTTGTGCTTACTTGCTTGTTGGATTGATGATCCAAATAATGGCGATTAGTTCAAGAAACACCTCGCCAGAATCCCAGACTACTTGTGGGTTTCAGAAGATGGGATGAAGATGCAGGTAACACCATACCTTTTAAGCCCTTGTAATAATACCGCACACAGACTCGTATGAGATATCCTGGAAATTTGATCATATTGGTTTGTAAACACAAACTTTTGAAGCCAGTCATGGGATACTAGCCTCAGCATTCAAGCATTACTCGCTAGTGGTATTACTGACGAAATAGAAGAGACACTGGCAAAGGGCCATGATTTCCTACAGAAGTCCCAGGTCAGTTTCCCTCATCGCTCTATTGAATTATACCTCTGGAAGACTATATGCATTTCCATTTGATCTGTAAAGCTATTAGTGATGTATTGTTATACAATATGTTGAAGGTGAGGGACCATCCACCTGGTGATTTTAAAAGCATGTATCCTCATATTTCAATGGGATGCTGGACATTCTCGGATCGAGACCATGGATGGCAAGAGTCTCGGATTGCACTGCAGAAGCCCTCAAGGTAATTAGCAATTTCTTTTCTTTTTTTTTTCCCTCTAGTTTCTAACTAGGTCCCCCAATAACAATTAAGCACATAGAAACTTGTCATATTTTCTTCATCTTTCTCGTTTTGTTCAGTGTTGTCTCCTATTTTCTCGGATGCCACCTGAAATTGTCAGTGAGAAAATGGATGAACAGAGATTTTACGATTCAGTCAACATTATTATTCTCTCACTACAGGTATAGCATCAATTGTCCCTTCTCTTTTCATATATTGATTCTAGTTTTATTCCGGGATGGCTTACATTCATGTATTTTCAAACAAAATAAAGAGTAAGAACGGCGGGGTATCAGGTTGGGAGCCAGCAGGTGCGCCAAAGTGGTTAGAGGTAAACAAATTGCATACCTATAAAATATATATACAGGGGAAATGCCCTAACTTTTTATTGATATTAGCTAGCTAAGTGAATTTGTATTCTCAATTGTGTTAGCTGTTGAACCCAGTGGAGTTTCTCGCTGACCTTGTGATTGAGTACGAGTACACGGAGTGCACTTCATCAGTACTTCAGGGCCTTGGTCCTTTTCAGAAAACTATATCCTGAACATAGGAAGAATGAGACAGACATATCCATTAAGAATAATGTTGCACAGTACATATATTGAAGATGTGCAAATGTCAGATGGTTCGTGGTATGTCCGAGAAATTTATATGAACCTTGTAGTCAGCTGTATCATAGGTGAGTATCAGAAGGATGCGTGTTGTCTCAATGTGCAGGTACGGAAATTGGGCAGTTTGCTTCACGTATGTATGGAACATGGTTTGCACTTAGCTGGAAAAATTTATTCTAACTGTGCTGCAATTCGTAAAGGAGTCGATTTCTTATTGAGAAATCAGCAGGAAGACGGTGGCTGGGGAGAGAGCTATGCATCGTGTCCGGTAAAGGTGATATATATGATCATTGGCATGCGTATTCTTGCATATACAGCCTCTACACAACCGTCTTCTTTCGTATTTATACAGAAATATGTACCTCTGGATGGGAATAAATCAAGTCTGGTGCAAACTGCCTGGGCTTTGATGGGTCTGATTCATGCTGGGCAGGTTAGGATACACATCATATTTTTTACATGCTTGATCAAAAATGCTAACGAATACTACCAAAAAATGCCAGGCTGAAAGAAACCCTAAGCTTAAGCCTCTTCATGCTGCAGTAAAATTACTGATTAACTCAGATAGAGAATGGAGATTTGGCATAGGAGTTGACCGGAGTGTTTATGAAGAACTCTATCCTCCATTATGCAGCATACTGAAACATTTTTCAAGCTTTGGGGTCTTGTAAAGTACCGAAAACGAGTTGTACAGAAGCCTTCACTGGCAGTATGAAATGTCTGGCATGTGCAGGGAAAAAAACCATGCTTGAAATTAAGGATGCATGTTTGTTATCATCAGCTTTATCTTTTTACCGGTTCTTTGTAATTCTGAACCTCCGATCCGCGCTTAAGTAGCATTCTTGGACCATATTCTCTGCCAGTTTTCCGGCCGTAGGTACATCTGTTATATCCTCGCAAAATGACAGATCTACTCATTTATAATATATAACGAGATTCTCACCGCTTGTTGTCCTCCCTCATTTAGGAAAAGTGTGAAGGAGTTTTTGTTTGATCTAGTGTAAGTGGAAGGAGAAAATTAGATGGAAAATGTGATTAAATAAAGATTTTTGTGATATTTTTCTCTTTAATTTTCACTTCCTTCCAAATAAAAAAAATGAAATCCATGAAATTCTTAATTTCAATTTAATATTCATTTCTTTCAATTTTTCCCTAAAACAAACAGAGCCTAAGTGATAAACAATCAATGATTTTGGTGTAGCTATTCAAATAGGACCGGATTGGCCGATTCACTTGATTGAATCTGAAGCCGAATTCGATTTCCGTCTATACACATGCTTATGGGATTATAAATTGAACCGGATAAAACCAAACGACTCAGGAGAAAACCGCTTGAACCGGATCAATTATATGGTAATCGATTACTTACTAATTTAATCTTAATTAACTATTAAATACTACTCTCTGTGTCTTCTTTTACATGTCACTTAACCAAATTTTTTATCCACTTTTACTTGTCACTTACTCCAATAATTTTCAATGCATATTTAATATCAACAACTGCCTTAAAACGTCAAACATTAATCACTTCTTTATCATAATCATCAAAAAAAATCATTTATCATCAATAATAATCAACTCATTTTACTTTTTACATGATTTTTTATAAAAAAACACTAAACACTCACTCATTAAATTTATTCAACCGCTAGCATTAACTTCACCTTAATCTACTCAAATTAATCTTAGACACATGTATAAGAGGATGAAGGAAGTAATTCATATAATCAATGTACTATAAATATAAAACAGAGTAAATTATTTGTCAAACCATTAACGATCCCAATTGTGGTTTGTGCCACATTAAAAAAGAGTGATCATTTACCAATAATTGAATGTACCATATTATTGTAGGTAAATAGATCAGGCTTGCACATATTAATGATCGTAGAAGCGGTGACGTCGTTTTAATAGGCGTCATTTTCGCTTGGTAGGTACTAACTACATATCCTTATTGCCCTAATGTTCATTCACTAACCCTTTTGTTCTCCAATTAAAAACGACCTATATAATATATTTTTTAATTGGGAAAAAGTATATTGTTTTTTAAACTTATTTTCACAAATGTTATTGATAAAGTCGAAGAATGTTAATTTTCTGTGGTGGTCAATATATTCGTAATTGATTAATTTTTTAAATCCGGTGTACAGGAAATCTGGTTCATAGAAAGAGACATAAGAGGTCCGGATAAGTGATATAAATACAGTGGACCAATCTAGTTAATTCTGATGGGATAAGACCGCAAATTCTTACATGCTCCGGGAGTACCTACTCCCTCTGACGATATCGTTTTGATTTAAAACAAAACGACGTCATTTTGTTAATGGAAATAGCTATATATTTATATTCATATTCATCAGAAATGTATCAATATTACTCAGAAATGAATGTATATTCCTTAGAAATCCTTGTATATTCTTCAGATTATTTTATCGTCTATTTTCAACAGCCTGCGTCCATTCCCAGCAGAAATGCTTTGATATTCACGATAAATCATTGGTTATTCCTCAGAACTGCATATATATTCGTCAGAATCGGTCCAATATTTATCAAATTGTTTTCATGGTTTCATATTCATCAGAAATGTATATCATTACTCAGAAATGACTGTATATTCTTCAGAAACAACATCTATATTTTATTGAAGCAACTCAAAGTAAACGACATCGCTTTTCATTTAATAAAAACGACATAAGACTGATGGGATAAGACTTACAATGGTTCACATGCTCATAGAGTCACTGAGCTATTAGAGTTTAAGTAGTAGAAGAAGAAGAAAATTTAAAGTCACACAGTGCGCATTTCTAATATTTTTATTTTATTTTATTTTATTCGGCATGATCAATGAATCCTATCCAGGATAATCCATTTTAATTCAGTATTATTCTTTCATACATGCAATATTCTAGGAAACTTTATTAGATGAACCTCAATCTGTTAAATTTAGAGAAAATGGGAAAAAGGAAAGTGACACAAAAAGTAGGGGAAAAACCCAAAAGGGGCAATGAAAAAAAAATTAGACTGATTTTTTAAACTAAAATTTAGCATTAAATTCCAAACCTAATATTATTATAAGACATAAATTTGTATGCGAAAATTACGTTATTTGATTATCAAAAGACGTCATTTTCTTTATGTGCGCAAAATGATATAATTTATTTTGATAACCAAACAACGTAATTTTCGTACACAAATATAAGTCTTAAAATAATTTTAGGTTAGGAATGTAATGGTAAATTTTATTTTAGAAAATAAGTCCTATTTTTTTTTCATTGCACATTTTTTGGAAATCATGGTAGTTCTGACCGCAATTGGGTAAGCGGTGGTATTTCACGACCCTTTTTGGGTTTTATCCCTAAAAAGTAAATCGAAATGTTATGTTTGATCTACAAAAGTTTGAAGAAGAAAATTTAGATTGAGAATTATAAGAATTTTTTTTAAAAAATAGTAAATACTTTAATATTTATTCCACAAGATTTTTTTAATTTTATTATTATATATATTTATTGTGGTTTATACGTACATTTTATCTATTTTATATTTCGTCTAACATTCTGTTAGTGATTCAACTTTCACGCTGTTTCAGTGATATCCATCTTTAGTACTCCCGATAAATTAAAGTCCGAACTCACTTTCATTGTAGTTTCCAGCGGACACTCTACTTGTGGGTGAGCTTTCAGGCCGCTCCAATATAATCTGCCGCATGCGCTTCAAATAAGAATCGAATCCAAAACCTCCTAAACCCATGCCCGCTTCGTCGTACCAATTGAATAAACTCTTATTCATATTTTTCCCACAATTATCCGTACAAGATTAAAATTGGATGAAAGGAGATGGGACGTGATCGTCACCAGCATCCTGCGGCCCACTGTGTACGAACCCGTTACAAGCCATTTGGCGCGCTGGGCACGTTCGGTGTCTCCGCGACCGCGATCATGCGTGAGCTGATAATGTCCTACTTGAGCAGGCTCAACCCCACCGGGAAGATGAGCGCCTTCTTCCTGTTACATGGGGTGTGTGCGGTGGCCGAGACGGCGTGGCGCGGCGTATGAAGGGCAAATAGAAGATTCCTAGTCTGGTGGCGTCGTGTTTGACGATCTGGTTTGTGTTGAGCACCGGAGTTAGGTTAATTTTTCCCGAGTTTGTGTGGGTGATGGCAGATGTTCGAGCGTTTGAAGAGTATGCGGTGATTGGAAAGTTCTTGAGAGCGTGACCAACGGTACGCTTTTCAGGTCATTTGATGCAAATGTGTCCATTCATAAGTTCTTCCAACTCATGCGACCACTATCTTACTAGTTGAGCGTCTGTAGCTCAGTAAACCATGCATGTTGAATCGTTTTATGCATAATTGTAACATTCATTGTTTTTTTATATGAAAGAGTTTAGTTTTCTCATGATCAAAGTGCATTCAGATGATTTGCTCATGGGAAATTGAGTTGTTGTAGGATTTGAGCATCATGATGCTGTCTAAATCGTTGATTCAAAATCGGATAATTCGAATAATGTAATAATTTTATGAAATAAGTAAAGGACAAATGGGCATTTATCTCATGAGAATTTAAGCCGCCCTCAAAGGGGGCGATTTTCTGAATCTATTTGAGAAAAAGAGAAATTCTCAGGCTACATTATTGGTTCTATGTAGTGTATATAGAATGTTAAGCTTTCTTTGCTAGAGCTCACCAACCTCTTATTAGCTGCAAAAACAAAAAGACTGTGTTTGGTTTACGAAACAATTATAGGATTGGAAAATTTTAAGGCATGTGAGAAGGAATACTTTTTTTTTAAAAAAAAAAAGGGGGATCGATAGTGGTTCCCCACTTCCCCCCTTGGTGGCCAGGGGCCGCACACCCTCTCCATCTTGATAGTGTACGCCCATGTGAGAAGGAATACTTGTTTGGTTGAGTTAAAGTCGCGAAAAAATTAGATGAAAAATAAAAAAATATGATTAAAATAAAATGTGTTCAAACAGTTTCCTTGCAATTTTTGTCTCCAGCCAAACAAAAGAAAACTTAATCAAGTTTATGAAAATCTTATTTTCCTTCCAATTTTCTTTTTCTTCAAATTTTTCCTAAATCAAACACATCTTAAATGATAAACAATCAGTCACTTCGGTGCATATTTATTAAACCGGACCGCTAGTTCAACTGGTTGAATCAGAAGGCGGATCAAGTTCCAATACGGTTTACACTTGATTATCGAATTGCATATTTATTAACTATGGAAATCGGTTATTCACTAATATAGACTTAATTAACCATTAAATACTAATTCAAATAATTACTCCCTTTGTCCTCTTTTACATGTCACTTAATCGATTTTTTTTATCCACTTTTACTTGTCACTTAACAATTTTCAATGTGTATTCAATATCAACAACTACCTTAAAACGTCAAACATTAATCACTTCTTTATCATAATCAATAAAAAAACATTTATCACCAATAATAATCTACTAATTTTACTTTTTGCACGAACTTTTTTAAAAAAAATCAACCACCCACTCATTAAATTTGCTCAACCGCTAGCATTTACTTCACCTTAATCTACTCAAATTAACCTTAAACGACATGTATTAGAGGACGGAGAGAGTAATGTACTATAAATGTGAAAATGAATATGGGCAAAACTAGATTAATTTCCTAATTAGGGTATTTACACATACTCCCTCCATCCTCTAATACATATCATTTAAGGTTAACTTGAGTAGATTAAGGTGAAGTTAATGGTAGCGGTTGGACAAATTTAATAAGTAGGTAGTTAATATTTTTATAAAAAAGTTCATGTAAAAAGTAAAATTGGTAACTACCCTATTATAAGACTTATATTTGTGTGCGAAAATTACGTCGTTCGGTAACTACCCATATGATAACCAAACGACATTTGCACACAAAAAGCTCTGCTAGCAAAATGGCAATGGTGTTATAGTTATGAACATAATGCCCTGTGGAAGTTTGTTGTCTCAGCTAAATATGGGTACGAGTTAAATGACATTTGCATTCCTCACAACCCTAGATTGATTTCTTCGACTATGTGGAAATCCGTTTGTCAATTGTCTGGTACTCCAATTGGCTTCGTCAATTCTCATACACAAATTCTAGTTGGTAATGGCAGGAGAACTCGATTCTGGGATGATGTGTGGGCAGGAGATCGTCCTTTAAAAGTTTTATTCTAAGAATTTTTGCGATTGCATCTTAAAAGACAGGCCATATCTCAGATTTCGACAGCTGGTCGGAGCATCAGTTCTGGTCTTGAAACATCTTAATGAGAAGACCTTTATTTGATCGCGAGGTTTGCTTATGGGAGGACTTTATGGCAACTATTGAAAGACATCCTTCAAACATTAATCGTGAAGATCGCCTCATATGGAAGCCTGTTTTGTGTGGGAATTTCTCAATCAAATCTTTTTGTGAGCAAATGGAGCTATGCAACTATATATCCATCTCCTTCGTTCCTTGCGTCGGTTTGGAAGAACTTAGCACCTCCGAGAGTGGAAACCTTTATCTGGAAGGCTTTCCAAGACAGAATCCTAATAAAACTTTTTCTAGCTTCTCGTAATTGCCTTCCTCAAGGTGTCTCTAATCTGTGCCCAATATGTAACTTAGTCGACAAATCCACCTTGCATCTGTTGTTATTTTGCGACTCTTCTTCGCATAATGGGGTGTGGTTTGTGCTCTTCCTTCATCTCTGGTCTCTCTCTTTATTTGTTGGGATGATTTGATAGTTCTAAAAGACTCATCACAAGTATGGAGAATGATATTCTACGTTACAGTGTGGACCTTATGGAAATGCAGAAATGAAGTCATATTTAGGAATAAAATCATTTCAACTCAGTGCAAGATGGATATCATCTACCACAGATTAGCTTTATGGGCAAAGGCAAAATGGCCATGAATTATCTACTCTTCAATTGACTTCAGTTTAGCTCCCTACTTGATATCTATTCCAAAAGCTTTCAAAGTTTCGCGCTAGGAGATTTCTTGGTCCCCTCCTCTAGGCGATTGCTTAAAGTTCAATGTTGATGGATCAGCTTTTGGTAAGCCTGGCCCGGCAGGCATTGGAGGAGTCCTTCGAAATAATTGGGGTAATATTCTAGCAATATTCTCAGGTCCCGGTAGGTGTCTTGGATTCAAACATGGCTTAGCTAAAAGCGATGGTTAGAGCGCTCCAACTTACAAATGAGTTTCTCTCAAGGATGGAAGGTCGTATCATCATTGAAACTGTGGTGCTTTCATGGATCAATTCTACTCCCCCCTTAAGACCATGGAGAATGATAAATGATTTCGACATCATCGACGAAATTGTTTCTTCATTTGGAAACATATCCTTTACTCATTCTTTGAGGGAAGCAAATGGCTTCGCGGACTCCCTTGCCAAAGGAGGTGATTATCGTGATCGTGAATTTGTGGCCTGGCTTTTATAGATTCCTAAAACCTTCTATTGATCTGGTTCTCATATAGTTTTGGGTGTTGTAGTGGTTTTCTTAGCTTGGGTCTTCGGTTGGTTCCATCTCCAATTTTCTTCTTCTCCAAGAGCTTGTTTTTTTTTGTCTTTAGGTGGCTTTGTTTTGTCTTTTATCTTTGGCAACCTCCTTCTGTCCTGTTCCGATGAGTTTGTCAGCTTCTGGTCTGTTGCGGTTTTCGGTTTTTGCTCTATTTTGTGACTCGGTTTTTTTTCGCCTTTTTTTCCCTATTAATAAAATTTTCTGCTTATAAAAAAAACAATCAGATGTGGTTTGATCAGTGATCATAAATTGGTGAATCATAAATTGACTTGAAAAACTACATATTGATTTTATTTAGACCATACTAATTAACTTTTTTGGATCAGCCACTGACCCCACTAAGTAAATTTTAATATTTTTTTAAAATTTTATTTTTGTAATAATCGAATTGTTTAATTCATGATAATGCAATGAAGATTCATGTAAAGTTATAAGAGGAATAATATATAGATGAGAGGGTGTTTTATAGAACCACAAAATGATGCTCACAACAATGAAATATGGCGTTCTGAAAAATTTGAAAATTTTTTACTGTTCGATATAACATTTTGGTTTCATGAAAACGTTGCCTTGTGCGATATTCATCCTTAATTCTTGCCCACCGTGTCTACAAACACATCTGGAATTGCAAGCCCTTCACAACAAAATAAGACTCTCAGGTCATTTTGTGTTGTGCTAGCACATGTTTGCCGCCAGCAACACATCTTGGTTAAAGAATAGACCGGGAAAAAAAATAAAAAATGAGTTTTGAATTATTATTATTTTCTCAATTATAATTTGAACTATCGAATTATAAAAAAAAAAGCAAGGAAAATTTTTTTTATACAGATTTTCTAAAACTAAATTTATAATTGAACCCATGAAATAATATTACTATACGAATCAGATCTGTGCGCAAAAACTATTTCACTTTATCATCAAGTTACATGATATTGATTTGTTCACATGAACAAAATGACGTATCTTCATACTCAATACTCAAATCATCCACAAATTTAATAAAACCAATTAAATTTAATGAATCAAACTAAGTCATCTTAAGAAACATCCTAAATTAGTCAGAATTTCTTTTCAGTGCATTCTTTTCGAGAGTTCGGATAATTGAGATCGCAATTGAGGATGCGATGTTAGTTCAGAACTCTTTAGAGAATACGATCATGTGTAGAGATTTTGAAAATTATATTTTCATAAACAGCAGTCGAAAGATGAGGGCTCACCCATCTAAGTGATAAATATATCATGAAAGAGTGTGCATCTGATTAATGTTATAAAAAATGTAAAATTTTAAATTTTAAAAAAACTTTATTATCGAAACATTCATGTCTTTTTATTTTTCACTCCAATCCAAAACTTTTAAATTGTTATACAAAATCCAAAATTGCTAGGTCAACATCGGATTAATTAGCATATTGAGATAATCCATCTACATCTTTCCATGTCAACTTCATATACACTTCCCTCTGCTGGCTTTCCATTTCCAACCCAGTCCAACACATCTCATCTCAGTTAACATCCTCCTTTCAACCGCACAAGTCAAGCAAACCCCATTTCATATTCAATTCAAAACTGTTCAGCTGGAGATATTTCTATGCATTTCATTAAAAAGGTACTTTTGAAAGACATGATTAACTCACCCACTTCTGTGTTCCACATCGGTTGGAAATTCATGTTACAAATCTAATGACCATACTTTACGAATCACGAGCCACCGACATATCAATAACATCTGTTTTTATAGTGGATCAAAATCGTGCAATCAAATCTACTTTCTTATACTAAAAATGTTTTGCTGTTTATTCTGTTGGCCTTGATATATTTTCTTTTCTCCACAATGTTCATGCATTTCATTTCCATGATAAGATTCTCAAAGCAAATGGTCTCACGCTAACTATGTAAGGATCGTCCTCTGGCTCTACAAGTTTGTCTAGGATATTGCTCTCCCCACCTAAAAAATCTAAGCAAAATATAAGTTTTTTTTTTCTAATACAACAACACAAGAAAGCAGTTTCCAAATATGAATATAAAATAAATAAAACCAAATATAATTGAGATATTTCTTTTTAGTAAGTGACCTAGTAGAAGTACGAATATTATTTGTAGCATCATCAATACAATTGGACACTAATGGCAAAATTTTTTAAAATGTCTTGAATGAATCATTGAGTGAGCCTTATGTGTTGGGATTATTAGACTCCATTTTTTAAAAATTCTTTGTCTGATATATATATAAAATGATCGACGAAAAAGTAGGTCTTGAAGATGATGTAGTCGAGATAAAGAGAACTGCAGCTGCATTAAGAGTAGTTGATTGAAGAGCACTAAGAACATGTTGAGCTAAAGAAGGAAGTTGAATAGAAGATTGAGCAGATGTCTAAAGAGGAACGATCCAAATTGAACCAAGTTTTAAGAAAACTCATTTAGATTTTCCATGGTAAATTGAAGGAGCTATAGTCATCGCCTCTATAGCTGCTGCAAAGAGAGGCCTTAGCCGCCATCACCGGAGACAATGTAGTCATTATACTTATATATAGCAGTCGTAGTCTCTGTAGTTGCAAATATTAAAATTGTTGTCACTGATAGAGTGTAGTCTCCCCTGCTAAAGAGACCATAGCCGCACCAGATAACATCTCAATTAGATAGATTATATCTGATGGTTGGAAACAATTAGAGAATTTTTTGACATCATATCCAAGAACTTAGCTAAGAAGGTGTCGATCACCGTTTTATGCCACTTGCACCGTCAACAATGATTGGATACGCCGTAACAATGGAAATCTAAACAATTAAGATGACTAAAAATATAATAAGAAATATTGATAGTCGAAGAAGAAGTTGCAACAGAATATGCGAGACTGATGGATGTCAATGCAATTTGAAGAACATCGTGAAAAATTGGCAATTCAAAGCAAATAGAGAAAGAAAATTGATTGAATCTTTGGCAAGAAGTAGGGCTGCAAGTAAGTCGATGTACTCATGAGCTGTTTGCGAACGAGCTCAGTTAGTACTCGGTCAAAGCCCATTTGTTAATAAACGAGTCAATCACGAACAATAATTATAAGCTCGTTTAATAAACGAGCCGAACATGAGCAAGGGGGTGCTTGGCCCATTTATGTTTACGAACAAGCTCGATAAGAAGCTTAAAAACTCTATTAAAAAGATCGAGGACTTAACGACTTACGTTAGAATGTAACTCAAATTCAAACATGTCAATCTAGTGTAACAAGAGTTAAAATTTTGAAATTAGTGAAGATGAATACGATAATTAGTATATAAATTCCATCTTACGTAAATGAAACAGATGTAACTTATGTCTATCATTTGAGACAGACATGATTAATTAGATTTTCGACTTGTTTATGAGCTCGTTTAAAAACTCCATTTAAATTTATTTATAGCTCGTTTATACTTGACTACGAACTTTTTTATAAATTTATAAAGTTACTAGTAAATAAAGTAAGATTTTTTAATGAATAGCTCATTTAGAATTTGTTCAAACTTATTTAAACACTCGTTCATCATATAGATTAAATTTTATTCGGCTCAAACTCATTAAAATTAAATGAGCCGAGCTTGAACATATATTTTAAAAACTCGTTAATACTCGGCTCAAGCTCGAACTCGTTAAATTTTAAATGAACGAACATGAACACTTTACTACTCGGCTCGACTCGGCTGATATTGAACTAGATCTAAAGGTTTGGATTGATAAGATGAAGAAAAATAAGGATTGCAGATGTATTAAGATTAGGAGGATAATTATGATCTAACAAAGGAGGAAGACTAAGGTGGAAGGTACAGAGACCATATGAAAGTGAAGAACCATCCTTCGAGTTTTAGCTGATACATTCATATGTTGGTCATTACAAGTTAAGGTCGCAAGCTTCAATTCACAATATTCAATGACCAGTATGCGAGATATGAGACACATATAAATGTGATTTGACTTCAAATTTAACATGATATAGAAACCGGTCCTATGTTGCGGAGCAACATCTTGGCAAGACCTTGAATTTTTTTTAAATTGACATTTTTGAAAATTTCAGTTTCTAGATTAACCTTAGCCTAATTTTTTTCTTCCAACATAACCTATTTTAACCCACCGTTATTTCATATATTGGTCTATTTGAAACCAACTGTTATTTCAAACAGTGATTGGTGTATGACTCGGCCCTCCACCTAGTTAGTTGTCAATTCATATATACCACATATTGGAGACTCGGTTTGAGATGATGGTTGGAGGAACTTGAGCCATTTTTCGAAATAAAGGTTGGATTATCACTACTAACCACTGATGAAACAACAAGTGGCTTATCCTTAAATTGTATGAAACATGGATCATTGTGTAGGAAAGTTTAGAGCTATCTGAGTTAAAATGTCGAACTCAATCATCACATTATGAAATAAAGATTAAAGACCAACCATACCTTGAAAGAGTGGTTGAATTATTTCCGGCGCTTTTGAAAGAGCGGTAAGGGTGCACTCCAAGCTCAGAACTCTTAATTTTTGAGCTAAGGTCAACAGCTGTATAAAATGTTTGTATAAAAAAATCTCATTTTGAAATAATGGTTGGCTTTCTACCTCTATTACTTACGATCATTCACTTTGAAATTTGTGATTATGTTTGATGTTCATTTTATTTTAAATTTATTAGTTTAAAGGCTGTGATTATGTTTCATTAATAATGTTTCATGTTTGGATTTTGAAACTACTATCATGTTTGAACATAATCATATTTTATAATAAGAAACATGTTTAAAAGTAAGGAAAGATAATGTACCAAGGTAATTATAGAAAATATTTAAAAGTGACATTACATGTTTAAGGGATTTGTTTTATAATAGAATATGGGCCACATCGTTCATACTGGGGGGTTTCATTAAACTTTTCGTCATGAGGCTAATTTTCAATTCGGAAGAGACCTCTAGGGGTCAACATTTCTCAAAGAGATGAAGAAATATGATTGATGGGATTCTTCATCTTTGGTTATAAAGAAGGTTTTTTGTGGATTTTCTAAGAATTTAGGACACAAATGTGCCAATGTGAACTTTGATGGCCTCACATTAATATTTTATGAATTATGCCTAACTTCTCTTGATTTTGTTGTATTTTGGTTAATGTGGATAATATGCATTATGGACTACAATGTCTACCATATGAATTTATTTCATCTTATTATATAAGGTTAGGAAGTGTGGGATCACATCCCCTAGTATGGGTCGTAGTGATATACCTGAGTCTTCGCGGTCGACACGCCATGGAAAGGAACCATAAATGAATGTAGAGGATGAACATTACCAAAACATGTACGTTTTCCAACCAAAATATTATGTGGCTGGAAACTAATCAGAATTTTTCTGGTCACTTTTTGGCAAATTTTGAGGATATTTTTAAAAAAATCAGAGAGTTCTCGCAAAATTAACGAATAAAACACATTCTCAGACCGTTGGAAATTTTCTGCCATTTTCCGCCAAAAAATGTGAAGTTTAATAAAATAAAAATGGCGGTCAATGACTACTTTAGTTTATGATTGAGTTTGTTATGTGTCTCAAGTTAGAACTTGATTATAATTTAAATATTTTATATTAAGTAACTAATTTTCTCTTTCTATGTCAATATGTTTATAGTGTGTAGTTGTATGTTCAGATTTTTAACAGTTTGATCATACAATGACACGGAATAAACATCAAATTGAAAACAAAAGTTTTTTCTATTCATAATTATACACTTTAATATGACCAGATTTTAATCCGAGTCACATACCAATCTCGGGCATTGGCTTCATTCATCGCCATCTTTTCTCTAAAATTAAAATCAAAATTTTCTGACTCACTTTTCTTCTTCTATCACTTGAATCAGACAATGAGGTCCCCCACCAAAGTCCCTTACTCTCCAAGCCGCTCCCCCCAAAGAGACATGAGCATAGTTTATGAAGTTTCACTAATAGAGGCTCATAGTGGTATAAAATGTGTAGTATAACTTATAAGAGAAAAATTACGGTTAGTGGTTATCTAAGTTTATGATCGAGTTTAATATGTATCTCACTTTAAAATCTGATAATATTTTAAGTGTGTGAATATGGAGAACTAACTCTTTGTTTCTATGTCGATGTCTTTATTCCTTGTAGTTATGAGTTTGAACTTCTTGACAGTTTGAGATCAAAATGACATGGAATAACACATTGTCTTAAAACTATAGATTTATTTCTTCATAATTGAACACCTAATTATTACATAATTTGAACTCGAGTCACATATCAAATCCGGGCGCATTGACTTGGAGACGCCAATTACTTCCATCTTTTCTCTAAAGCTCAACTCTTTATACTGTCCCTCCATGGACATTTAAAGTCATTAAAATCGACATTATTACTGTATTTTTTACACATAAAAACAAGTTTTTTTAATTTCGAAATCAGCCAAAATTAAGATATTCAATTTTTTATTTTTTTTGTTTTGTCCGAAAATGGTAAAAGCTAGCCTAGCAAAAATTTGGTCGCAAAAACATCGGACTCGAGTTTTGGCAGCAAAATTGGCCCAAAAGGCCAGGAAAGTTGCCTAATCAATCTGGCTGGAAAATGGCCTATAAACTTCCTAAAGAGGTGCA
Organism: Kalanchoe fedtschenkoi; assembly: GCA_002312845.1. Classification (NCBI taxonomy): domain Eukaryota; kingdom Viridiplantae; phylum Streptophyta; class Magnoliopsida; order Saxifragales; family Crassulaceae; genus Kalanchoe; species Kalanchoe fedtschenkoi. The sequence goes on along the minus strand of NQLW01000063.1, from coordinate 452,536 downwards.
CAAAACTAGCCTAAACATGCTAAAAAAAATTATCAGCGACGCTGTTCTAGTAAATTTTTTCTTTTGAAAAAAAGTCGCCCAAAAACTAAAAGAATTCTTTTTTCCGGCAATCTTCTGACTACTTTTTTTTTGCCAAATTTCTGACCAAGAAAGATATTTTTTTGAATGGATTTATCTACAATGGATCACCCAACAAAACTACACTTTTGAACGAGTAGGAGATGCCTTGTCTATTACCATTTGGGGGAGGGCTTGATCGCATATATCATGTGCACCGTCACCGAATGTACTTAGATTTGCACCTGTGGTTTGCACCATTAGTAGCTAGAGCAGGGTCTTACGCGAGGACTTCAAAACATTCCAATAGATTGGCCTTCTTATGTCTGCATTGATTGAGCGATGACGAAGAAAACACAAACATTTTATTTCAGTATTGATTGAGCGATGACGAAGAAAACACAAACATTTTATTTCAGTGGATGGGGGATGATGACAATTACATTTAAGGATTTATCAATTGGGATGGTCACGTGATAGCAAGGAGTAAGCAGAACCGACTACACCTCATACTGCATATAGTTGTTGGAGATGGATCCACAGACAGGAAAGTCTTTGGGGTTGTGCGCATGACATGATTCGCTAAACACATAAAAAGTCTCCAGACGAGCCGTTGACGCCATACTAAAACATTATGTGCGAGCCAGCATATTGTGCAGGTTGCATCATTATTACTGACTGACACATCCAATAACAACATGTGCCTTCATTATTTATGTCTCCTTCGGAACATGAGTAAAATGCCCTTTTGCAACCTTCATTATCTGTCTAGTATTTTTCATTATGTTTTCATAACAGTAAATAAATTAGTATTTTTCTTTCTCCAAATTTCATACACGCGACCAGTCAGTTCAATACAAAGACTATTAATATATCCTAATGCAGTCAAGCAATATGTTGTCAGTATGATGGAACGACGTATTGCTTGTCATTAACCAATCATAAACTGACATGTGTAAAGTTATTTATTTTTTAATTTTTTCTCATTTCTATTATACACATGTCATTTTATGAGTAGCTAATGACAAACAAATCTACTTCATTTTATACTGACAGTGTATCACCTAACTGCGTGGAATTTAATTTCGTATATGTGGTGGTGACAAGAGATAGCTTGAGAAACGAACTACTCCCGTGCTTAGTTTGAGCGGAAAAAAGAAATAGTTGCGCTTGCTTGAATTTAAATGTCCCATGCCAGCAGTACAAAGCGGCACCTTTTGAGTGTTGGACAGTAACTCAAGATATCAACCTATGCTGGTGTTAATTTCACAAGGCACCTAATGAGCATTTGAGTTATGTTATTATGCACATTCTATCATTATGCCACGTAAAAAATGTGATTAAAGATTTTTATTTTTTTGTACGTTTGTTTGATTGGTAGTAAACGTGATGAAAAATTAAATAGCCTTCTTTAATAACGTTTTTCTTACGTAGTAAACATGATTAAATATTTTTATTTTGTCACACTTGACACTTGATCTTTATTCACGCGAGCATTAATCATGTTTGACAAACTTGGTTAAAAATGGGTCAAAAACATGATTGAAGCCCCTATTTTATTGTAGTGGGACTGATTTTTATGTCCGATCATAATATATTTCATTGCAATAATATATAAATAGAGTCATTTATTCTCTTCTGATTCGAAAAAAAAAAGATCGCGATGGCGTTTGACTTGTCCTTTTGACTTTTAGTCAAACAAGTCACAGCAAAAAAAAGTCAAAGTCAAATGTACGTCAAATGTTCACTAGACTAATAAAAAAACATTCGCAATTTAAATCTACTCAAAAACAACCCAAAATCTTGCTCAAGTACATCAGAGTGATAACTACTAAAATAACAAGAAAATAAATAGTTGCTGACTAAAGAAAACCGATTGAATACTGGATGACACTGTACTGAAAAGCTCGCTCGTTGCTAACTCAAACACCGTCAGTACTGACCAACTATTGATCTGCAAAAAAGAATTTAAATAATGGGGGTGAGTCAAAAGACTCCGTGAGTAAACAACTCGCTACGTATTTGGCGAGATGAGAGGGGGATTCTTTTATTTTAATTAATATTTTATTGATCACGTGCGACTCGCTCACCATTCGTACTTTGGTATGTACGTAGGGGGTCAATTATAATTTATTTTGAACATGTATTTCTTATATCACATCAGAATAGCATATGTCAAATGCAACGTGTATGTGTGACAAGCATGAATTGCGACGGAAAGCCCTTTTTGGCTAGGTAGTCGTCACTGTCGATCCGGATCATAAAATCATTCATATAACAAAACGCGATATTATCGCGGAAACAGAACGCGATCATCGCGGAAACAGAACGTCGCAGATATGTTGTAGCATTTATGCACATGAATGAATGCTCAATATACTTTTCCACATGGGTATATATTATGTTCATATTATACCCAATATGCTTTATTAAGCATCACATATTTAATTTTTATACGAAAAGAAATACGCAGAAATTATTCACTCACTTCTTCCGAGCGAATCCGACAATCCTTAAGGAACTTGAGCAATAATAATGCTCCATTATAACCTACAATTTTTACACTCTATAAGGACGAAAACAAGCTTAAAATCTTATCGCTCTCCTAAAAAAATAGATTTAATAGTTTAACTTTGGAAGCTAATAACTTGATAATCAGACATAACTAGCTTACGATTTTTATATTGGTAGAAAGCTTGTTTCGAACTAAATAATTTAGGCACAAGAATCGCTTAATTCAGATATTGTAAACTCAAGTTTCAGACCCTTCAAGTTGGATGGTTGAGCTATCAATTCTAACAGACAGGTTTGAATCTCTCACTTTAAAACAATATTTCTCCCTAACCAGGTGGAGTTAGAAAGCATATCATATATCCCTAGAGACTACGTTTCATCTAGAACATGTTTAAAGAAAGAATTACTCCATTTTGATTTCAAAACAGGAAGATATCTTCATTCAAAGTCAGTAGGTAAAGCTGTCAAAAATCAATCAGACAGCTTTCTACTCCTTCCTTTCCACCCAATTATCTCATTACTCCGGTTGAACTATATTTCGAAACTTATATCGTTGAAAAGATCTTTTCACGTAGGTTAACTTAGAACCAAGAAAAACAATAATCAGAATCGGAAACTCGGGTTACAGCTATGGGAAAATCAATCAATAAAACCTTTTTTTTTACCGAAAAGAAATTTACCTTCTCCTACCTTTGCTCTAATGATGTAAATCAGCAAGAAAAGACAGAATTCTGCATTCCATAGCAGTTTCTCTAATTAAATCTGACTTAGCCCCATCACCAGCAAGGATCAAATCATGGCCAGAATCGACTAACTCCAAATTGATTACGAACATGCAACTATGGAAGCGTCGCCATAGGACTAACAGATGATTTGAAACTAGAGCTTCACATCCAAAATCAAGGTGTTGGATAAACCTCAGATCTTCTCTTGGCATCGAGATGGAAAGTCTTTGTCGAGTACGGCTCAATTGTGGCTCCTCATTCTCGTCTAACGGAAACGAAGCTTGGAGGTGATCGAATTAGGTTTTTTTTTCTTTTGTTTATATATATTATGATTAGTGTTAGGTCAGCCCAATGCATGTTCAAGGCCCATGAATTTAGTTTTTTATTATTATTATTATTATTATTAATTTAATGCGAGGCATTACACTGATTGACTACTACTTAAATAGGTTGAACCCAGGGCCGGTCCTGACATTTCAAGGGCCCCGGGCGAAATGAAATAAATGGGCCCCTTCGTCGTTCGCCGCTCCGCCTGCTAATGATCTGTCCTATGACGGTGTACGCTGAGTTTGCTGGCTCGTTGGTGGTGGCAACTGCTGCTCCTTCATTGGAACTATAACTAAAGCAAAGAAAGCAGAACAAAAACTCTTAACAACCAATATTTGCCTGTGATGAAATGAACACTTATAGGATGAAAGAAACTGCGGGAAGGACATAATCCATGCTCTTGGAAAGGGAAGTTTGTTACCGTGCTATTGTTATCATAAGTACTGTGCTATTGTTACCGTGCTCGTAATAAACTTGTGTACACATAATCCATGCTCTTAACATGGATTATCATAAGTACCGTGCTATTGAAAGAAACAATAGAATAAGTAGGATGAATATTTGCATAGGGAAACAAATGAACACACACAACATGGGCCCCTACCTGCTCGTGGCCCTGGGCCACCGCCCATATGGTCCTCACATAGGGCCGGGCCTGGTTGAACCCCACCGGCAAAATAACCGCCTTATTCTTGTTACACGGGGCGTGCGTGGTGGCAGAAACGACCGTGAGGCGGCGGTTGAACGGGAAATGACGGGTTCCGAGGCATTGTCGGCCAGCTTGACGATTTGGTTTGTTTTTAGCACTGCTGCGTGGCTGTTTGTGCTGGAGTTGCATCGTGGTACGGTGGAGGCTCGGATGTTTGAAGAATATGCGGCAATTGGGGAGTTCATCAAGAGTGTAACTAGTGGCACCATTTTTAGGTCATTCCATGGAAGTGCATCCATTCACTATTTCTTCAAACAACTTGTCTCATTTCAGCTCCTTATCCTAAATATCCAGTGACTTCTTGAGTTGAGCATATCCATTGACTTCTTGAAAAATGTACTTATCATTTTGGAAAATCGCATCCTGTATTTAAATAATGTATATATATGTTTATTTTTATTTATCATTAAATATATTCAATGCATATTAAATATTTTCATCTAATTTGAAAAGTAAAAAATTAATATCATCATCATCATAATTATTAAAAAAATCTGTTTAGACTAGTAATAATATATCATATTTTATAGCTTATATGAAATTTTAAAAAATACATCAAATAAATATCAATTAAATTTGACCAACATAATTATTATTACCATATTTTTAATCCACTCAATCTAATGTTAAATTTTGCATTAAAGCATCCACATCAAAACAAACTAAAAGAAGGTTTGTGTCATGCCAGACAGATTTGTGTCATGTCAACTCAATTTTGTCATGAATCTTCTTTTCACAAACTTATCTTCATATTGAATCAAACCTTTTAAACCTTTACGCATGGACTAATGTGTCATAATATATCCTTTTCTACCTTTTTCATATTATGTTAATTAAAAAATTTCTGAATTAATTTAATATTTGATATTTTATAATTATTAATTCATTTCCTTTTTACATTTATATGATAAAAAATTTAAATAATAAAATTTTTTAACCCGTTTAAAGATTTTGATAAGATTGTTTATGGTATAAAATTGTTTATAATTAAAGATTTTCAAATTTTAAATAACATACTATGTACGACGTTTCTAACTTAAAAATACTGTATATGATATATACTTTATACGACGCTTTTAAGTTGAAAACGTTGTATATGGTATATACTTTATACAGTGTTTTTAAGTTAAAAACACCATATATTTAAAAACGTCGTATATTCTCTATTCACGAACCGTTTTGTGCAGACAAAGCGGTGTTACATCAAAAAGCTAGAAATCATTTTCCACATTGAAATGAAGCAATTTGTAATCCAACATAAATCTTTCAACAAAGCTTCGATGCGAACTAGATGGGGGAGTAGAGGAGTACATAGTTGACCCAAAAGTCACTCCCCCATAAATGGAACAGTTTTTGTCCTTTCCTTATTTCTCCTTGCTGTCAAGAAATTATTAGAAGGGCTGTCGGTACCCATAATTAATGAGATATCATTATCTTAATCAAATATCACATCATTGAGATGGAGTTAATTGTTGAAAGACTTGTCGACGCCTGCTCATTGGTGGATTCATCATCAAGATGAAGTTAATTGTTCAAAGACTTATCCATGCCTGCTCATTGGTGGATTCAAACTGGATGAATAATTGGATTACATAGATTCAATCCATTGAGCTGATTCAATATAATTCAACGGACAATACATGCAATTAAAAATTAAATAATTAGAAATGTCTTAATTGTTCAAGATATGATGATGTTTAGTCATCATAGATGCCTTTGAAATCTATTAATAACAATCTTCTTAAGCGCATCATGCAACTAATACATTTTAAAACGTTTGTATTAAACGTGATATAACTACTTTTTAAGATATTTGGATACATCTATATATATAACAGAATAAGATCCGTAGGACCCTCCCTGTGGTCCGGTTCGGTTCGGTTTCAAATTTTAAAAAATTATTCGGTTTACAGTTTCATATTTTAAAAAGGGATGACTAATAATTTGATTCGATTTTTAATTTTTCTCAAACCGAACTGTCGGGAAGACAGGTGCCTTTAATCGTTCGGTTTACAGTTTCATATTTTAAAAAGGGATGATTAATAATTTGGTTTGATTTTTAATTTTTTTCAAACTGAACCGTCGGGACGACGGGTGCCTTTACTCATACAATATAATATGATTTATTAACTTTGGAATACATGTCTTCAAAATGTCTAACATACATATACATACGAAATTGTATTCTGAAAAATAGATTCGTAATACAAAAAAAAAAAAAAATTACCTATAACAGAGGGACTCCATTATTTGATAAACCTTTTTGAGTGTTGGACAGTAACTCAAGATATCAACCTGTGTTGGTGTTAATTTCACAAGGCACCTAATGAGCATTTGAGTTATGTTATTATGCACATTCTATCATTATGCCACGTAAGAAATGTGATTAAAGATTTTTATTTTTTTGTACGTTTGTTTGATTGGTAGTAAACGTGATGAAAAATTAAATAGCCTTCTTTAATAACGTTTTTCTTACGTAGTAAACATGATTAAATATTTTTATTTTGTCACACTTGACACTTGAACTTTATTCACGCGAGCATTAATCAAGTTTGACAAACGTGATTAAAAATGGGTCAGAAACATGATTGAAACCCCTATTTTATTGTAGTGGGACTGATTTTCATGTCTGATCATAATATATTTCATTGCAATATATAAATAGAGTCATTTATTCTCTTCTGACATAATATCATGGAAAGACTGTGTATGATGCTTATTAGTTACAAACATTGTTTATTACATATGCGGACTTTCTGCAACACTTTATGATTATAAACGCTGTTTATGGCCTAACTTTTTTATTTTTTTTTATTTTTATAAATGCCTTATATTGTTTATTAAAATTGAAATAAATTTGAGTTGAACTTTTTATGACGCTTTATATATAAGAGTTACCAAATATAAGGTAACATCATATATTAATTAGGAAGGCATCGGACAAAATAACATTACTTTGCTTTTTTTTTTTAGGATTTTAGAATGTTGAGGGCATAATTTAAATATCCTAAAAATTTAAATTTTAAAAAACTGAAGCCTTAGTCCTAAAATCCGAAAATTTTAAACCCCAAGTGTTCAGAAACTCTAAAAATCTTAAAATCATAGTAAAATGAAAAATAATAGCAGCACGATCTTTTCTCCCATGACCTTTAAATTATAAGGGGAAAACCCAAAAACGACCCTAAACTATTATCGCTTACCCAATTACGATGCGAATTATCAAGATTTCTAAAAAAAGTGCAATAAAAAAAATTGGACTGATTTTGGATGATGCTTAAGATCAGTTTGTTTGAACACTCAAATATAATTAATCTTATCAAATTTGTTGAGAATTATTGAGTATGAAAATATGTCATTTCTTTATGTGCAGAGAACAATATTATTTATTTTGATCGCGTAATTTTTGCACACAAATCTATGTCTTATAATAATATTAGTTTAATAATGTAATAGTAAATTTTATTTTAGAAAATCAGTTCAATTTTTTTTCATTGCACCCTTTTTAAAAATCGTAATATTCGGACCGCAACTAGATAAGTGGTGATAGTTTAAACCCCTTTTGGATTTTATCCCTAATTATAATGGTCGCATTATCAATTTTTTGGACGTGCTCGGTTAGAGGTCAGGAAGAGACCACCTGTGCTGGTTTTTCGCAAGGCGGCATTTGAGTTATGCAGTTATGTAGGGTCAGCATCTCTCATTTAAGCTTATACTCGTGATGTTTACTGACATTTTTAGAATGTTGCTTTGAGTTATGTAGGGTTACCCTAACAAGAAACAAACATTAACAATAAATGTGATAGTGTGATCCCGAAGAGTTTGATAATGGTTCGTTCATTCAATTGCATGCAGCTGGCGTCTGGCCACTGACTGGCTAAAGTCGTTAGAAATTCTGCTCGTACACATAAACTGATTGAGCCACACAATTTCATAAGTCATTAGAAAAACCAGCACAGGTGCTTAAAATTATAGTAAAGCGAAAAATAATAGCAAAACGATCTTTTCTCCCCTGTCCTTTATAATTATAATGGTCGCATTATCAATTTTTTGGACGTGCTCGGTTGGAGGTCAGGAAGAGACCACCTGTGCTGGTTTTTCGCAAGGCGGCATTTGAGTTATGCAGTTATGTAGGGTTACCCTCTCCCATTAAACTTATACTCGTGATGTTTACTGACATTTTTAGGAGGTTGCTTTGAGTTATATATGTAGGGTTACCCTAACAAGAAACAAACATGAACAATAAATGTGATTGTGTGATCCTGAAGAGTTTGACAATGGTTCGTTCATTCAATTGCTTGCAGCTGGCGTCTGGCGGCTACTGATTGGCTAAAGTCGTTTGAAATTCAGCTCATACGTGCATACCTACTCCGCCACACAATTTCGTAAGGATTGGACAAAACAAGATCGTTTTGCTTTTTTTTTCCAATTTTTGAATTTTTTCTAGATTTATTTGGTGTTAGATTTTAGGGTAAAAGATTTTAAATAGTTGATTCTTTTGTGGACTGTGTCTACCACGTGATGTTGGACACTATTAATAGGAATTTGTTACATGATGTGTTGAAAAATAAAAAAAACACGTGTTATTTTATCATTAATTTAAATTATTTTTTTTAGAATTTTAAACTTGCCACGTGGTGGCTGAGTTCATATGATGCGATTGTTTTATTCCCAGGCCTCCCGTGCCTGGTTTGAGCGGGATAAAGAAACAGTGCCGCTTGCTTGAATTCAAATGTCTCACGCTAGTACGAAGCGGCGGCACGCCGGCACCTTTTGAGTGTTGGACATTAACCCAAGATATCAACCTGTGCTGGTGTTTCACAAGGCACTTAATGAGCATTTGAGTTATGTTGTTATTTACATTCTCTCATTATGTGCCACGTAAAGAACGTGATTAAACATCCTTCTCTTTCATTACATTTGATTGATAGTAAATATGATGAAAAACAGTATTCTTTAATCATGTTTCTCATCTAGCAAATATGATTAAAGATTTTTATTTTGTCACGTTTGGTACTTATTCATTATTCACGAACATTAATCAAGATTGACAAACGTGATTAAAAGTAGATCAGGAATGTGAATGAAACCTCTACTTTGTAGTAGTGATACTTCTTTTCATGTCCGATCATAATCTGTTTCATCGCAATGATGATACGATTGTCTATACTCTTCTGACATAATACCCTGCTTTACACATAAAAATTAAACGGGTCATGGAAAGACTTTCTACGATGCTTATCAGTTACAAATATTGTTTATTGCATATGAGGACTTTTTTACGATGATTATGAACGCTGTCTATGACTTAATTTTTTACGTTTTTTTCTTTAATTTTTGCAAATGCCTTATATTGTTTCTTAAGGTTTGAAATTGATTGATTTGAGCTTTTTATGACATTTTATATATATGAGTTACCAAACATAAAGTAACATCATATATACATACACTATTAGGCCACACAATTTCATAAGGATTGGACAAAACAAGATCGTTTTGCTCTTTTGTTTTTCAATTTTTGAATTTTTTCTAGATTTATTTTGTGTTAGAGTTTTAGGGTAAAAAGATTTTAAGTAGTTGATTCTTGTGTGGTCCACCGCGTGATGATGGACAATACCAATAGGAAGTTGTCACGTGATGTGTTGAAAAGTCAAAGAGACAAGTGATGATTTACCAATAGTTTGATTTTTTTTAGAATTTTTAACTTGTCATGTGATAACGTTTTATTGATAGTATCCACCATCACGTGATGGACACGATCCAATTAAGAATCACTCTCAATTTTCATAGTTTTAGGGTTTGTGAAGCTTCCAGACACTTGGGAACTTAGGGTTTGAGGTTTAGGTTTACTATTTTAAGATTTTATGGTGGTAGAAAACCCATATAATAATAATAATAATAATAATCTCAAACTGAAAAAAAGCCAAATGAAAAAAATCCTGGAAACATAAAAATAATCCTAAAATTTTAAAAACCATAAAATTCAAACATCTTAAAATCTTTGTGAAATAATTATTCTATGAGTCAATTTTTTAACATGTCTCAAAAACTACATTTTTTTTCCCATCATTTAAGACCCATAACCACCTTTCATCATCATCCACATGCAGCAATCAATAATGTTGAGGCCATTTAACAGTGGAAGGCTCTCAAAGAAAAATCAAACTAGCCAGCCACAGACATAAAGAAGGTACAGAGAAGTACCAAGGAGCAGCTTCTTGCATGCATGGAGCCTGAGAGTGAAATCATCCGATTCATCCAAACATGGCTTATTGTCTATGCATCCCTAACTTACTGCTTCTTTACCGGGAAGCTCGTCTCCCCGGGAAAGTTGAGATTATTATTCATTTTGCCGGTGGTGGTTCTCTTCGTGCTCCTGCCACTCCGTCTCACCTCCATCCACTTCTCGGGCACCACCGGCTTCTTCATCTCCTGGATGGCCTCTTTCAAGCTCCTCCTCTTCGCCTTAGACAAAGGCCCTCTCGCATCCGACCCTTCAATCTCGCTCGCCTGCTTCTGCGCTGCAGCGTCCCTCCCCATCAAAATCACCCCAAAACAGAATATTGTCGAAGAAAGTGCTCCACCCAGTTTGAAACCGGCCATGTGGTATGCCGTCAGGGCCGCATCGATGGCGGTGGTGGCCAAGCTCTTCGCGTTCCGAGATCAACTCCATCCAACTGCTATGAAATTTTTAAAATGTTTTCATATCTATTTGCTGCTTGAGTTTTTGTTAGAAGTTGTTAGAGCCGCGGCTCGAGCCGGGCTGGGAATCGAGCTCGAGCCGCAGTTCAACGACCCTCATCGAACCGCCTCATTGCGGGAGTTTTGGGGAAGGAGATGGAACTTAATGGTCACCGGCATTCTCCGACCCGCCGTCTACGAGCCAGTCATGAGCCGTTCGTCGGGCCTATTAGGCCGGACGAACGGCCAGCGATTCGCTGTCATGGTCACATTCGGCGTGTCGGCCGTAATGCATGAGCTGATTGACTACTACTTAAATAGGATGCACCCCACCGGTAAAATAACCGCCTTCTTCTTGTTACAAGGGGCGTGCGTGGTGGCAGAGACGGCCTTGAGGCGGCGGTTGAACGGGAAATGGCGGGTTCCGAGGAAGGTGTCGGCCAGCTTGACGATTTGGTTTGTTTTGAGCACGGCTTCGTGGCTGTTTGTGCCGGAGTTGTATCGTGGTACGGTGGAGGCTCGTATGTTTGAGGAATATGCGGCGGTTGGGGAGTTCATCAAGAGTGTAACTAGTGGCACCATTTTTAGGTCATTCCATGGAAGTGCATCCATTCACTATTTCTTCAAACAAATTATCTCATTTCAGCTCCCTATCCTAAATATCCAGTGACTTCTTGAAATATGTATTTGTCATTTTGATTTTTCATTGCTGTACTTTTTTACTTGTAATTTAAATAATGTATATTTATCTAATTTTATTTATTATTTAATAATTTCATTGCACATTTAATATTTTTAACTATTCAATAATTTCAATACATTCTTTACAATATGAACTCTTCGTATCAATCATTTATGTGTCTTTCCTCTTGTACCTCTACACGAATCCTCTTATTATAATATCACGGAAAGACTTATATTAGTCTTTATAAATAATTTTTTTAAAGAAAAAATAATGAATGATCTAATCACGAATTTGAAATATTGTGAAATCATTAGAGGTTTGTAATACGAAAAAATATCAATGAAACAAAATACGCAACATGAATTCGGACTATAATATTTGGCATACTATATATACTATAGTAACATAATAATACTAATTATAAGATGCACTTACATTTTGAAGATGTTATGACCCATGCATATCCGTAAATATTCATTGAGATTGTTACATGACTCGGGTTAGAACCTGATCATAATTTAAATATGATCGGGTTTTAGTCTGAGTGACAAAGCAAACTCGGAGATTGATTTAGGAACACCATGCAATCCCATTGTCGTTTTCCTAAAATTGAACTCTACATTTTTTTAAAGTATTCTATTAACATTACACGAAATAAACATTCAAGCACCCTAGTATCTAACATCACTTAGTCTTTGTTCAATTTGAAACTAGTTTCAGCGTTTTCAAATCGACAAAATATTATAATATTTAATTTTTAAAATTTTTTAACTGTGTTAAAAATTGATCGGGAAAGGACACAGCTATCCTACTGGTAAAAAAGTGGCCATAAACTATCGAGAGCAGAAGAGTTTTGCCATAAACTGGACTCAAAATGATCGAAAAAGTTGTTCGTTCAGTCTGGCAAGAAGCTGGTCGATACATGCTCAGAAGAAATAAAAAAAAAATTAACTGGAAATATACCGTATAGTATTATCGGTGGCGCTGTTCCAGCTAATTTTTTTTCCTTCAGAAAAGTGGATGGAAAACCATCAAAATTTTTGTTGACAATCTTTCAACACTTCCAAATATTATTTTTGGCGAAAATATGTATTTTTTTATAGTGATGGCAATTTATCTCATGAACATTTTGCTAATGTTATTTTCTCAATTAATAAATTTGAGCTTAATTATACTAAGTTATTATTACAAAAATCTCCATTTAAAATTACATAATTTTACTCTTTATTTTAAATTTTCTTTGTACTAATAATTTTTTTGAAAAATATAATTTTTTTTTATTTACATATGTCCAATTAGCGTGGAATTTTTACCATGATTGCAAAAATTAACAAAATCACCTCTCGCCTTGGTTACCATCTAACCACTAACTAATGATTATTACTTAAGTTTTGTTCTGAGTTTGGAGGGAAGAATAAAAAATGGAAATGAGGAAAAAAGAAATGTTGGATATAGCTCGTATATTGATAAATGACTTATGTCACAGTGGAGCAGAAAGTGACATAGGACTGAAACTAAGTGGATGATGGCAATAAGACTATTAGTTGTGGGCTAAGATTAAGTTAATTTGAGGTAGCGGAGCCGAAGGCCCGCTATATGGTATAGGAGTAGGATTACTATTATAAATACAATGTAATTGTAACTTACTATTTGCTTCCTAGAATGTAGCCTCACTGCCGAACCTCTCGTTAAATATTATGTGCTCTTTATTATTTTTGCTCTTGTTAGTTAGTCGTGATTCTCAATAAGTGGTATAAGAGTAAAGCTGAGATGACAATGTCGAGTGCTAATTTCAAAGTGGTCAGACAAGGGTGAAGGATTTGTTAGCGCAGTAAGAGATTTTAAAAGCTTTGAAATCTGTGAAGCCCGAATCAATGAAGAATGGGGATTAGGAGGATAACTAGGAGCGAGCAGCAGGAACGATATGGTTATGTTTGGCGGACGGGGTTATGTACCATGTGATGAGTCTGTCGTCTCCAGAAGAAGTATGAAAGAAGTTGGAGTTCTAATTTATGTCGAAATCCCTTACGAATAAACTGTATCTGAAGCAGAGGCTTTACGGGCTGAAGTTACAGGAAGGGAGTGATTTGGCTCAGCACATAATGTCTTCAATCAAATCATCACGGATCTCATGCAGCTTAAGGTGAAGATCCTTCTTATGAACATATATATGGTGACCACTTTGATATATGGAACAAAAACTACCAAAATTGAAGAGATTACTACAACCTTGTTGGCCCAACACCAGTGAAAGTAGAATACAGGGGAGAATTTAACACAAGCCGATAGTTTGTACGTCAAGAGCAGTTAGGACCGTGAGATAAATTCTGAGAAGCAGGATGGTTCTGGAAAATGAAACACAAGATCAAAATCAAAGAACAACAAGACGATTCTTTACTACAAGTGCAAGGAGCCGGGACATACGAAGAGGGATTGCCCAACGTGGAATAAGCAGACTGATGGAAATTAAGAATGATGAATCATCAAAGTCTGTGCATGTGGCGCAGAATGATTCTGATTGCAGTGATAGCGACGTACTTTCAGTTTCAACTACTTAGTTTGTGGATGCCTGGATTCTTGATTCGGGATGCCCTTATCATATCACATCCAACATGGAATGGTTCTCTACATACAGATCAGTTAATTTCTAGTTATGTCTATCTAGGTGATATATGATAGATGTTGCAATATTGCTGATATTGGTGAGGTCAGAATTAGAATAATGCATGACAAAATATTGAGAACACTGTGTGATGTTAGACATGTACCTGAATTAAAGAAGAATATGATTTTCTTAGGCACTTTACATAAGAATAATTTTATTCCTAACACATGAAGATAGATAAACTTAACCATTAGAAATGTTAAAGGTGCATTGACTGTGATGAAAGGAAAGATGACTGCAGGGAATATTTGTAAACTATTAGGGAATACAGTTGTGGAGTTCACCGGTTGAGTTACATACTAATAGTACAAAGTTATAGCATATGCGTCTTCGTCATCTTAGTGAGCGGGGTACGACTGAATTGCATAAAAGGAATTTGTTGAATGGTGTTAAAAGTTATAAGCTGGAATTCTGTAAGTTTTGTGTTCTTGAGAAACAGACTAAAGTTAGTTTCAAGACTGAAAAACACACAAGTGAAGGGATTCTTGATTATGTACATTCTGATGTATGAGGCCCTGTCAAAAAAAAGTCAATGGGTGGATCTGTTTATTATGTTATATTTACAGATGATTTCTCTGGAAAAGTTTGGGTGTGTTTCTTGAAATAGAAATTCAAAGTCTTCGATAAGTTCAAGTTGTGGAGAGCTGAGGTCGAGAATCAAATAGAGAAAAATATCAAGTGTTTGAGGTCAGATAATGGCACAAAGTATCAGATTTACGGTTTCAAAAATTTTGTGAAGAGAATGAGATTCAAAAGCACTTCATAGTGTGCAAGACACCACAACAGAATGGTATTGCAGAAAGATTGAAGAGAACTTTAACTGAAACGGTAAGATATTTGAGATTGAATGTAGGACTTCTTAAAAGCTTTTGGACAGAGGTTGTGAATATGGCATGTTGTCATCAATAGATCACCAGGAGCATCATTAGGAGAAAAAATTGCATAAGAGGTACGAACAAGTAATCCGGTTAGTTTTGATCACTTACGGATTTTTGGTTGGACTGCTTACGTGCATGTACACCAGGTGATGAGAGATCAAAACTTGATGTAAAATCTAAGAAGTGCATCTTTCTGGGATATAAGAAAGGTGTCAAGGGATACAAATTTTGGGATACGGTAGCAAAAAAGGTGGTGATCAGTAGGGATATAGTCTTTGATGAGAAATTCATGTTGTAACAAAATTAAGAGAATGTGCAGTTGGATTTGGAAAAGACCCCTACATCAATAGAGAAGTTGGTAACGTAGTTCTACTTCAGCAGCTAATACCTCAAGTAAAGATGATTTGCAGAGCTAAAATCTGGCCGGAGTCAGAGGAAGAGACACCAATATGAATTCTTCAGATAAATTCGGTTTTGAAGACATGATCTCTTATGCTTTTCACATCAGTAGTGAAGATTTGATTACTTTTCAGGGAGCTATCACTAGCCAGGAGAAAGATAAATGGGTGGCTGCAATGATAGCTGTAATGATAGAAGAGATGAAGTTTTTGAAGAAAACCGGTCGTACTTGGGAGCTAACTAGGCTTTTTGAGGAGAATGCGCAGGATACTACAAACAAGTTCAAGGATTGTTTGAACTTGTTAAATGTTTGTAGTTGTTAAAAGAGCAGGAATCTCAAACCACTTTGAGGTGTGAGATATTCCGAATTTTATCTCATAAGGAGCAGGATATTTACTAAGGTGGATATTTGTTGGGTATAGCTCATATACTGATAAAGTGTTTATGTCAAAGCAAAAAGTGACATAGAACTGAAATTTTCAGTGGATGGTGGCAACGAGGCTATTAGTTGTGGGCCATGATTAAATAGGTTTGGGGTTGCAGAGCCAAAGGTCCACAGATGGTATATGAATATGATTACTCTTATAAATACCATATAATGTAACCTAATGGGGTACGACACGACACATTCAATAATATACGCTGCTCTTTTGCTCCCAATAACGTAGGCCCACTGTCGAACTTTGTTAAATCTTGTGTTTTCGATACTGTTTTTGCTCTTGTTAGTTATCTAGTATTCTCAACAAGAAAGGAGAAGAAAGGAAAAGAGAGTTACAAATTGTTCTTGAGTTTAGAAAGGTGTTGGAAGGAGAAGAGAAAACAAATGACTTTTTTTATTAGATTACCCTTGAATTTATAACATGGAGGATAAAATAAGGATATTTCAGTTTTTTATCCTCTTTCTCCCCTCACCTTCAAATCTTTCCAAATTTGGAGGAAAAAAAGGATTTCAATATCTATAGTAAAAATAAAATATTTCTAAATGTGAGCTTTATTTAACAATTATTTGAAAATTTAAATTCAAATTTTATTTTGAAATGGAAATTTGAGTAATAATGTTCGTAAATTCTTATTAGGTTGGGGTAGATCGCCGGTTTACGTACTCTTTTCTCTCTCTCTTCGACATATATATAAACATTAAAATAAAAAGTGTAGCTAATTACACTGCAAATACCTCATTAGCTAATTATGCTGTCCTACAAATATGTCCATATTTAATTTTTCACACACATATATTGAAAAGTTTTATTTTTTTAATCTTATTAAAATATTTGTTGACCAACAAAAAGATAAACACTGAAAATATAAATTTACTGAGAGATTAGACATATTATTTTAAATAAATATTTATTAATAAATTAGTAGTTATTCTTTCTATCTTTATTTACTTGTTATTTGTTCACTTTTATTTATTAATTAAAATTTTCAATATATTTTCAATATATTGATCTACCTTGAAAAGTTAAACATTAGTTATATTTTTATCATAACATATAAAAAGTGCATTCTATATCCGTAACAATTCATCTTATTCTATATTTTACACAAAATTTAAAAAATTATATATTAAATACTTATCTACTAAATTTGTTCAGTACTATTAATAATATTTTTTAATTTACTGAAATTAACATTAAAATGACTACTATTTTAAGACAGAAAAAGTGTATTTTAAGGTTGCGAAAATAATTGAACCTTTATGGCAAGAAAGTGATATTTGTTCATTCATAGCGGTTGGCAAACCAGTCAACAAGAACCTAACATCAGTAACAGTCTCATTAAATCTTCTCATCTAAGTTTTTTTTTAAAAAAAATACTAATTTCTTAAATTTTAATTAAAAAACTACAAATGCATGAGCATGTGTTAGGTGCTCTAGATAGGAACATTTTGGCTGCTTTTGGTTTGAGGAAAATGGAGAGGACAGAAAAATATAAAACATTCCTTAATTTAATAAAATAAAATATTTTTTATTTATGTAAGATTATAAGGAAACAATTCCGTAATTTAATAAAATTTTCAATCTAATTTTATTACTTTGCTTCATTATTAGAATCATAGTGATAAATTCTTTCATACAAATGATCTCGCTTCTTATGAAAGATTTATCACCACGCATCATAATCATAAGCGTGATGATAAGACTTGGCAGCTATCCTCCTTTCTTCAGTCAGTCTTTTAGCACGTTTGCTTTCTGAAGCATGTAATTAATGTTATCTAGCATAATCTTAGTTTTAATGGAGTTTTTACATTTACTCCCTCTGTCCTCTTTTACATGTCACTTAACCGAATTTTTTTGTCCATTTTTACTTGTCACTTACCAATTTTCAATGCGTATTTAATATCAACAACTACCTTAAAATGTCAAACATTAATCACTTCATTATCATAATCAATAAAAAATACATTCCTCACCAATAATCATCTACCAATTTTACTTTTTGCACGAACTTTTTCAAAAAAATGTTAACCACCTACCTATTTAATTTGTTCAACCGTTCGCATTAACTTCACCTTAATCTACTCAAATTAACCGTAAACGACATGTATTAGAGGACGGAGGGAGTACCTATTACAATGTTGGTAATAAATGGTTCTGAACGATCCCAGTTCTGCCTGAGATTTATTGCCAATATTTCTTTAAGGCTATAATGACAATCATTTACTTGAAGCATGATTATATCCTTAAACATGATTAGTTATAATCCAAATCTATACTAGTGAAAGTCAAAAAGAAATCTTTAGAGGTGTTTCACAAGCCACGCAATAAGTATTTGAGTTATGTACTTAATTGTGAGGGGTCACCCTATCACTAAGCTCAGATGACATCTTTAGAAGGTCGCTTGGAGTCCTTTGACGTCAGGAGGAGGGCACCCGTGAAACAAAAGCTAACATTTTCTGATCATATTTGAGGCAGAAGTCTAAATAACATCAACATCTTATCAGAGTAAGAAAACTCATTACTACAAAAGAAACACATGACAACGCTTATATTAGACGATATTTATATTTTAGATGACGCTTATAAATTATAAGTATCGTTTATTGTACTGCTTCTAAAAGTTGCGATGTTTTGTTAACATTAGGTGACACTTGAGTAATAAATGCCGTCTTAAATCATTCAGACCTATGAAGATACTTTTGGGTTATAGGCGCCGTCTTTAATCACCACTTTACATGGCGCTTATAACCTTAAAACGTTTTCTAAAGTCAAAATCTAATATCGTATTTCCAAAAGTAACTAGATATACTTTGCTTATATATTAATACAAAAACAGTAAGATTCATTTATGGGCCGTCAGATTTGAAGTTATCAATGATTCACAGTGGTAATCAATCTACTGATACAGATGCTATTCATTTTCAAATTTTATATTTTGATAGTAATTTTATTATTCTCTTTCAGTTCATCGAATCAAGTCGATAGATGCGGACTCTATTCCTCATCTCCATCCATGTCGATTATGTCTTAATAGCGGCTCATTTGCTCTCTCTTCATATGATCTTCCAAGCTCACCATCTTCTTGCACTCATCCTGAATCTCTTGTTACTGTCTATTCCTTCCTTTTTGTTGTAAAGCTCTTCCAGAATAGAGTCTATTTTAGGCTTTTGTCTGGTTAAGAGCTCAAGTCGATTTGAGTATCAAAGAAGATATTAAAGATCTGTTCTTTTTTTTCAAAAATCTTCCAGATCTGATCATATTGGTAAAATCTTGTGCGGACTAACAAATCGAGACTTGAGCTCAACTAAGGACTGCACATCGCCACAAGCTAGACTGCTCACCTCCACCCCTTCCCCTGACCACTCTCGCTTTTTTCATTGACTCCCGCCATCTCTGCCCCATCCCCTGAGGCGAAGGGAGAGTCATGATTGTTCCGGATCGTGGACAAGATTCTGGATTGAGATTTTGGATTTGTTAGGGATGTGGAAAAAGAACGTCGATCTGTTCATTACAAATGAAAATAAAAAAAAAGATAAAAATTAACTTTAGATGGTGTTTTATGGTGTTAATCTCAGTATAATAATTAAATATAGTTAAATTCAGAAAATGACTTTAGACAACGCTTATGGATCATAAGCACCGTCTAATGTTATGAATCAAAGACAACGCTTTTTAGAATCAAACGCCGTTTTTTTACAAATTTAAGATGCAGTTTATGACTAACAAGTGTCGTTTGAAGACATACATTGGACGATGTTTATAATCCCGAACTTACTAAGACGATGACATAGATGACTCTTACTAAATATCGTCTTATACACAAAATGAGTGTTGTCTTGCTCCTCTTCTATACTAGTGACTATATTTACAGAAAGTAAAGAATGTTATATATATGACAGTCGATAAGAGAAAAACTGAGCTGTAGAATTGCAACATCTAGACAGAACGACGATGTTTTAGATGGCGTGCATTCCATATTCAATCCAAATGAAATGAAAAACGTAAAGGAGCTTGCACTTAAAGAGGAGAGGCGACGTTGTTCTGGAGAAACTCTCCCGCTTGGTTTAAGCTGAAGAATAAAATGATGTCGCTTAGTTCAATTCAAAATCTCTGGCGTTAGTACGAAGTGACATCATTTGAGTTTTATATACTAATTCTAGATATTATTAGAGTCTATCTATTAAACCAGTTAATTCACTCAATTTAACTGTGATTTTGGTTATCTTGAGAATTAAAATAGTGATAATAATAACTTATTATGGGTTGCTTATAATTAATGAACTTTTTCCCATGATTAATTGTGAATAAATTTGTAGGATTGCACACATTCGAGCGACATATATTGAATTGAGTAAAAATCAAATAAGATGTTATTTGGATATGACCAGGTTCAACCCGCGCCTAATTCGGATGAACCCAATGGATAAAACCCATGGGTATGACCCATGAGTAATGACCATTGTGTTGGTCTCACGGCCCCAAGCCCAGTAAACCAGTTGATAAACTTGACCCGCGGGGTGAACCCTAAAAGCACGATTCTCACTATAAATAAAAGTTTATGAATTTTTTTTCGATAGACGTCACGCCACTTAGTGAGAGAGTCATCCGGGAGCTAGTACACCAGAGGGAAGCAGTATCCACCACCCTTGTGTGAAAACCGATAGAGACGCGACATTTGACGCGTCAATCAAAGAGTTAACTCTAACCACCCTTCATTTGGGTGTTTTAAATCGGATCAAAACTTGTGTTTGACAGTTTAGATTAAAACTGATAAAGGGAATTTTCGATCCGAACTTATATCATGAAGTTCGGAGTAACACAATACTACAAATGTGTATGTGAATCCTAACATATATCACCCCCGATTCGGCCCGATAAAAGTTATGAATGTCCACCTTGGTAGACAACACAAATATAAACAGGCTGGAGGAGGCGTGGTGAATAGCAACAAACCCAACAGTAACACTTGAGCACGCACCAAGTCACCATCTATCTCAATGTGCTAGCAGTTGGGCTCGTGAAAGATAGAATTATGCGTTATAGTCATAACAAACTTTTTTTTAACGCAATTTATTGAGTCAATAAAATGGCCAGGAGGCCTTACAAGGGGTAGCACAAGGTCTACATAGGTGGCGTAGTGCCTATAGAGGTGGCGCAAGGCCTACAGGGGTGGCGTAGTGCCTACGGGGGTGGCGTAGTGCCTAAAGAGGTGGCGCAATGCCTAAAGAGGTGGCGCAAAGCCTACAAAATGGCTCGAGGAGCCTAGCATCAGTGGCTCAATGCCTGAGAGATTGCAGCCTAGGCTGATACATGTGTTGGGCTGCTGGCTGGGAGGCTGAGCTAGGTAAACTGGGCGAGGCGAGTGGGTGAGGCTGAACTCGAGATGGCAAACAAGTAATGCGAGTAGAGGCGCGGACATTTCAAATTGCTCCCGCGTCCAAGCCGTCCGATCAGCCAAGACCGGCCCTTGCTTCCTAAATCATTGTGCGCAGGGCTGGAAAGTCAGATCACATGGTGAAAACATTGGTCGGGGATCCAATATAGGCAGGAGAGGCTAGGCAGACGACCGAAAAACTGACATTCTCGACACACCCCTCCCCAAGGGCGGATGAGGACATCTGAATCAAGGAGGATAGCCAGGCCGGAGCTCCCCTGCCACAACTAGCATGGCGGACCGGCGGCTGAACACTGGAAGGACACACCAAAACCTGCAAAACAAATCCAGAGGAGACAAGGGATGCTGGTGAAAAGCTCACCACAGGGGAGGGGCCACCCCATCAGAGTCCCAGGGCGTTGGACGACAATGCGTGCAAGCCGGAGAAGTCCTGCACGCGGCGGTACTGGATCTATCAGATCTGAGACGGGCGAACACAAATCTGTAGATCTGAGCCGGCCGCGGCCGAGCGGTGGAGCACCCCACACAGACCGATCTAGCGGGAGGGCGGCCGGCTACAATCTGAGGAGGGGATACGGCCGCTTCAGTTCAGGCAGGTCACTGGCAGCCTGAGACGGGACAAGGTTTGAAGCTTGGCATGCGGAGGTCCTAGGCCAGGGGTGAACCGCTGGAGCCCCAGATAGAGCCAGGGCTAGCTGATCTGGGTCGACCATGCGTGCAGGTCGGAGAAGTCCCGCACTTGGGCGGCGCTGGATCTACCAAATCTGAGGCGGGCGAACACAGATCTATAGATTTGAGCCACGACCGAGCGGCCGAAGCTAGGTCTGCGAAGGTCCTGGACCATTGGTGAACCGTTGGAGCCCCAGACAGAGCCGGGGCTAGCTGATCTGGTGAGGAGGAGGGGAGCCGCTACACACTCTGGACGCCGCACTGGTGAGGCGCAGCCAAGTGACGAATCGAGGTTCAGAGAAAGAAGAAGAGATGGTTGGGGAAAGGATGAGAGATGTGAGGAAGCAGTGAGAATGAAGGGTGAGAGGTGAGGTAGAAGGTTGGCTGGGAGGAGGGAGATTGGAGCGTCAGGTGGGGGGAAGGTAACCCCTCCCCCTCCCTAAACTTGTGTTTTGCTATGGTTTTTTTAGATAGAAGGGAGAGCTTCCTAAGATCCACAACAAACTTACTATCAGAACATACAAGTATTCGATGAGACACAACAACACCAAGTAATTTGAGAGAGGAGTGAACCATAGAAGTAATTGCAGCAAGAGAGCGATAATTGGTCCAGCCAATAAACGGGATACGGTGGCCTGCTTCTTGCACTTCTAAAATATAAGAGGTCATAATGAAACAAAGAAATTGGAGATAGAGCGTAGACTGAGGGACATTCACCATACAACGTCACATAATGCTCGAACAGAAAATTTAGTGTTAGCTGCATAGAATAAGCCTTGTTCTGGAAAATTTATGAGTTAAGGATCAAATAGCAACTTCCATGCGATGGTTCCATGTGATGGATGGATGAGATAAGAACTGGCTCAAATAATGGACCACAAAGAAAATATTGGGATGATTAATAGTAAGATAAACAAGGTGACATTATACAAGTCTCAGATGGAGCTCAAAGTCTGAAAACACCTCATTGGAATCTCTACCAAGTTTGGAATGAAGATCTATACGAGTGCAGCAAGGCTTACAAACAAGTTAGCCGTGCCTTTGAGACTAAGACACATTTCAGTTATGCCAATAAAGTAGTGAAGAGAGCCCAAATCTTTGATCATAAACTATCTTAACAAGGAAGAATAGTCTTTCAACTGAAATGGCAGTAGTAAAACTACCAGCGATAAAAACGTTATCAATATAAACAAGGATGACAATAATAAAGGAGCTTTGAGTGAGAATGAAGAGGGAATGATTGCTTGAGCTTTGAGAAAATCCATCAGCAACTAAGGCAGAAGAGAACTGATGAAATAATTGCCTTGGTGTCTGCTTGAGCCCATTTAAGGACTTGAGGAGATTACATCCAGGCTGCGTATATTTGTGCTTTATAAGTGACCTAATATCTAGGGGTAAGCATGTAAACCTCTTGTTTCAAATTTCCATCAAGAATGGCATTAAGGACATCCATTTTAGAGTTTCCGGCTTTTGATAGCCACTATAGCAAGTGGAATCGTCAGTGAAGACATATTTGTTATTTGGAGGAAATATTTTTAAAAAGTCAGGGCCACAAGTGTGAGTACATCAATTAACAACAAGCAGCCTTGTTTTATACGTAACTAATGAGCCATCAACCTTGTATTTGATTATGTAAATCCATTTACAATGAACTATAGATAGTCCATGAGGTAATTCAATGATTTTTCAAGTATTATTAAGTTCTAATGCTTGAAGTTCTTGAGCCATGTCAACCTCCCATTGAGGATCTTTAGATTTTTGTGTTTATGAAGTATAGGTTTTGAAAATTTATTAATGGAACAAACATATGAAAGATATGAAGGTTGAAGATGAGAATATGAAACAAAATCTAGAGATGAGATAAGGTTCATTAATTGTTGAAAAAATGTGAACATGAGAAAGATCTGTCACTATGTCCAAAATAACATCAGACAACAGGAAAAGTTGCAAAAGTGTAAAGACTGTTGCGCATTGTGTCCTAAAGCAATGATTTATTTTTTGTTGCTAAGAATATGTTGTCTTAGGGGCTAAATGGCTAAAAACCGTTGTCTTAGGATATTTCCAGGAAATGAAATTTCGAAGTCTGTTGTCTATTCTTTGTTAAAGCAACAGTAATTTGTTGTTGCTTTGGGACTTAGTATTTTTTGAAGTCTCACACCTCAATCTGAACCCCTACCCATCTTTTAATTAGAAAAGGCAACATGAATTTAATGTGGCGGTGACACTTAGTAAAAAATATTTATTTTACAACAAAATTATAATGTTGTTTGATGGTTAGAGTGTTGGCTTTGTATCTACGAGGTATAGGTTCAATTCGCACCAATGAGTTTTCTTATTCCCTAAACCCCAAAACCATATATTTCTAACCCTATAAACCTAAGCCACAAAAACCCTAGCCCTAAGAAAATCTAACCCTTAAACTCTTTCATTGGACCTTTTTTTATTTTATTTTTTTATTTTCGGTAAATTTTTAGACCCCAATTCCTAAACTTAAACCCTAAAAACCCTTAACTTTTACCCCAAATCCTAAAACCCTAAATCCTAAACCTTTTCATTGGACATTATTATTTTCATACATTTTGTTTATTTTTAGTAAATTTTCAAACCTTAAACCCTTAACTTTCAACCCCAAATCCTAAACAACCTTAAACTTTAAAATTAGATATTTTTATTTTTATCCATTTTTATTAAATTTTTAAATATCAATTCCTAAAACTTTAAACATTAAACCCTAAAATCCTAATCTCTTTAATTAGACATTTTTATTTTTTATATTTTTCAGTTTCAATAAAATTTTAAACCCCAATTCCTAAACTCCAAAACCTAAACCATTTCATTAGACATTTTATTTTTCATCCATTTTTTCAGTAAATTTTTAAAATCCAATTCTGAAATCCTTTTCAAACCCAAAATCCAAATCCCGAACTCCAAACCCATAAAAATTAAAGATATCTTAAATATTATTATTTTTATTGTATATTTTTATATTTTCAATAATTTTCTTAAATAAAACCTCGAACTCAAACCCCTAAACCCCAAACCTTCTGATCATGTACAACCACAAACCTTTATAAATTAAAGTTATATTTAATTCAGCCATAGTTTGATTTTGTTTTTCAAAAATTTTACTTCAAACTCCAAATCTTAAATTTTTTATTATATACCACTACAAATTGTTCTAATCGTAAATCAAATGAACGACACTTTTGAAGCTTAAAATTTTCAAATCATCCCTTTTAACTTCAATCTTTTGTGTCATATATACTCTAACCCTAAAAAATAATATACAATCTAACATTTCCATATACCCTTATTATTCGTAGTGTTATACCGTCACTTAAGTATCATATATACTGCAAAACTATTATTGTTTTATCCCAAACTTTAATCATATTAATATATAAGTTAACCTTTTTATAATATTGTAAGATAAATTTACATGTAACTTAATTAAGTATACTTAATATTTTAATCATTTATTACATTATTGTAAGCTAAATGTACATGTGCCTAGAATTGCCCACACAATTTCCCACGGATACTGTTAAGACACAACTGAATTTCAAAGAGAGGGAACATCACGAAGGGAAAATGAAAATATAGTTTTGGAGCTGGAAAACCAGATCGCGAAAATGGAAAATGAGTCTTTGGCGTTGGAAAGATAAAGAGGAAAAATAAAGTGATCGAAGGGTATCAAGATGCCAGGGCGGTAATCCTCATAAAATCCTTCGCGTCTTATTTCCAGACCTTTACCTCTCACTCGTCGCTAGACACCTCACCTTACCTCACCAAGTCGTCCGCCGCCGTCGCGTCGCTCTTCAAGCCACTTTCCTTCTCCGACACCTTCCTCGCCTCACTGACACTGCCGTCTTCGAAACTCCCTCGAAGCCGTTAAATTTCCCATCACTGGAAAAGAGCGCCACGTCGCGGTTCAGGCTAGCGCAGTTCGTGGCGTGGACATCGGACTGAGCGAAACAAGAGGAGGAGGAGAGCGCTGTGGGGGACGGAGGCGAGGAGGAGGGATGTGGTTGGGCGGGCGAGGGAGGGAGGGAGGGGAAGCGGGGGAGGAGGAGAGCGGTGGAGGGTTTTCCGAACTGTCTGAGAATGCGAAGTTGTTTTAGGGAATTTGACGTACCAATTTTGATAGTGAGGTGGTGGCCAATTTGTTCAACCATAGTTCTAGTGGTACTTTAAGGTTTGCCAATTTGGTTTAAATTTCACACTCATTTTTTAGGTACATATATAATTGCGATGCTACAAATTATTTACAATAGGGTGACTGATCACATTACTACAGATTTTAACTTTTACCACACGTCAATTTACAACATTTGGTATTTTTACCACGCTTCATAGGACAAAGCTTGATGCAATATTACACGCAAAGCATGGTGATTGATATTTTGGATTTATTACCACGCTTAATTTAGCAAGCATGGTAATAAGTGCTACACATTTTGCATATATTCACTTATTACCATGGTTCATCATCTTTTGAAGCGTGGTTATAGATGATCACCAATTACCACGCTTTAATATATAAAATTTGATAATAATTTTTATTTATTAATTAATTTAACACCCGATTACCACGTTTATTAATATCAAACGTGGTAAAAGTTCGTTTGAAAACCTCAGCTGCATATGCTTAGGCTATGTTTGGTTTGAGAAAAGTTAGAAAAAAAGGAAAGTTAGAGGGAAAATGAATCCCTCAAAAAAATCCATCTTATTTACTCTTGTTTGGTTTGAGGCGGAAAATTTTGTAGAAAGTATTAAAACGTTATTTAATTTAAACGAATTTTTTATCTAATTTTTTATTTAATTTTCCATCTCTAGATTTCTCTAAACCAAATAAAAAAATTTCTATTTTTTCATCAAATTTTTCTTTCCCTTAAATTTTCTCTAAACCAAACATAGCCTTAGTGTTTTGCATGTCAAATGGAGTTAAACTGGACTGAATTGGCCGATTTAAATGTGAATCGGCTCGTTATCGATATTAGGTGATTAAGTATTACAAATCAACTCCCTCCGTCCTTTTTTACTTATCGCTTTTCTTTTATAGATTGGAGTTTGACTTGTCGTTTTATATGTGAAATTTCATATAAACATTATGATGGATCTCAATTTGTTCGTATCGAATTCTACTTTGATAATAATTTTTATTATAATTTTATAATATATATTTTGAATTATTTATTTTTTAAAATTAATATACAGTATTTTAATCGATATGTAAAAGAAGACAGATGAAATAATAATTAATAATTAATAACTAACATGAAAGTGGTTGGAACTCAAACACACTTGTAGTTTAAGAAACAGAGACTTCTTCATTAGACTAGCTTTTATTTTTTTTAAAATTAGAATATATAATCACGTTTTTACAAAGTAAAACCTAATTGGATCAGCTTTTTAATTCAATTATTATTTTTTAGGGAAAACTACAGAAAGGGGATACGAACTACCACAGTTTTACGAATTACGGGTGTAATTACCATATTTTGCAATTTGCAGGTTTTTCAGTTTTGGGACTGTTTTGTAAATAAATATTTTTCAATCAAGTCCAGATCTTATTTAAACTAATTACAAACTCACCCTCAACAAAACTAATCTAACCTAAATTATCCATGTTAATGTAAGCAGGTGTAGATTAAGATGAAGTTAATGCTAACGGTTGAACAAATTTAAGAATGAGTCGTTAGATTAGTTTTGTTGAGGGTGAATTTGTAATTAGTTTAAATTGGATCTGCACTTGATTGAAAAATATTTACTTACAAAACAGCCCTAAAACTGAAAAACCTGCAAATTGTAAAAAATGGTAGTTACACCCGTAATTTATAAAACTGTGATAGTTCATACCCTCGTTTTATAATTTTCCCTATTTTTTAATTACAATATATTTACTAGCTAATCAAATTATTGATCTAGCCGACGGAGAGAGAGGGAGGACTAGTAATATGTTGGGCTTTAAATGATATGTTGGGCTTGCTTTATAAATGGGCCCGCTCTGATTGGGTCTAGGCCATTTGACTCGAAACAAGAAGTCCGGCCCAAACAACGATTGCGCTAACCCGCAATCTCTAAACCAACGTAAACTATTTGCATAGAGGAGAGGGGAGAGGTGGAGGAGGAGCGATGATGGCCACTTGGCATTGAATGATCCCACAGGCGACGAAAGCGAAACGCAAAGTCGCGATTCGGTCCGTAAACTCCATATCAAGCTTCCGTCCTTATCTCAAACCATGGAAGAGGGAGAAAAAAGGTGCCAACTTTTTCGAAGCCAGGCGGGGGGTCACGAGCATCCCCTGAAGGCATGGCTTCCAGTCGATCCATCTGATGTTAGAATAGCCGTGATGTCGTTGACACCAGGTTCTGAAAAGATGTGGGGGTGATAAATTTGTAATCTTTTAGCAATTTTGTGGATTGGAGGGTTTTTCTGATCGGATAAGATTGGCGGGGTTTTGGAAATGCGGGGCGTGTGTATCGATGGGATCAGGTTTGTGTCTGACTCTGGCGCGCGAATTCGTCTTGGGGCGGGTTGGGGATTGAGATTAAGTAGACGTTGTTTTTGAAGGAAATTGGGAAAGTGGGGTGGTGGGGTTTTGTTGTTTTGGTTGCTGGTTGGGTTGGTGTTTTGCGCCGTGTTTTGTCATTTTGTGTAGCGTGATGGTCGTGTTTGATGAAGATGTGCTGGAGGAAGTGAATGTTTGGGTCGGTGCGGAGAAAAACAAGACTGGCTTGCGTTAGCCTTTGGCTCTCACAATTTGCCCGTTAGGTGTTTGATCATTTGTCTGATACATGAAACATCAGTTGGTGAATCAGTTTTGTGGCCGACTAGATGTTCGTGAATCTACTCATGCATTTTCGCAAGTCAATTCACACGTTCAGAAGGCCAATCTCTTGTTTTGAAGGGAGGCCTTTTGCTGGTTTGTGACATTTCACTCATGGCAGCTTCGTGTTTCAAGATGTGGAAGGCAAAGGAAAGGCATGCGTCCATGCCTTCCTCGTCATCGAGCACCCGGATCCGTGTGAATACCGGTATGGAAAACATGGACAGGAGGAGGTTTGACAGTCTTGAGTCGTGGTCTATGATTTTGGATTCTGAAAATTTGGATAACTGGGAGACTCCAAAGGAGGATGAACAGGAGGAGTGGACCGCAGATCTTTCACAGCTCTTTATTGGTAACAAGTTTGCATCCGGAGCCCACAGTAGGATTTACCGTGGTATTTACAAGCAGAGGGCTGTAGCTGTGAAGATGGTGAGGATTCCAAATCAGAAGGAGGAGACTAAAACTTTGCTTGAGCATCAATTCAAATCTGAGGTTGCTTTGCTGTCCCGTCTATCTCATCCCAACATAGTTCAGGTATGGGGTCCGAATCTAAAGTCAGTTTACATGATTAAGAATTTTAACGATTACATGTAGAACAAATGTGATGTATAGTTACTGATTCTGCTTACGTTTAACATTCATTTGACATTTTCATTGGTTAGTCACCTTAGGCCACAAGCTTTTTATTCATCATCTCTTGGGTGAGCCTCGTGGCTCCTGATATTTGTTTTGATTGGACATAACAGCATGCTGAAACCCGTAGAACCTGTTTCATACTGTTTTGAGGAGCTCTTTATTGGAAGTTTAATTTTGTTTCAACAGTGGCTGACTTTTGTCGTCAATAGTTCATTGCAGCTTGTCGAAAGCCCCCTGTGTACTGCATCATCACAGAATACATGTCACAAGGAAACCTGAGGATGTATCTCAACAAGAAAGAGCCCTACTCGCTATCAATCGAAACCATTTTGAGGCTGGCCCTTGACATATCCCGCGGTATGGAATATCTTCACTCTCAAGGCGTGATCCACAGGGACCTGAAGTCGAACAATCTGCTTCTGAATGATGAAATGCGGGTGAAGGTGGCAGATTTCGGAACCTCTTGTTTGGAAACACAGTGCCAGGATAGCAAGGGAAACATGGGGACTTATCGTTGGATGGCCCCTGAAATGATCAAGGAGAAACCTTGCACTAGAAAGGTTGATGTTTATAGTTTCGGAATTGTTCTTTGGGAGCTTACGACGGCCTTGCTTCCATTCCAAGGCATGACTCCCATTCAAGCTGCTTTTGCCGTATCTGAGAAGGTAAAATCCATATAAACTTTAATGTCTTTAGGACCTTCGTCACTTCCTTCACATAAAATGCTCATTTCGGTAAATGGGCATCTTTCCATGGCTTGGCCCCTTATGTTATTCTCATTTTGCAGAATGAACGGCCACCGCTGCCTGCTAGCTGCCAGCCAGCAATAGCACATCTAATAAAGCGTTGTTGGGCGTTGAACCCCTCAAAGCGGCCAGATTTCTGTGACATTGTAGCTGCACTGGAAAATTTCGATGCTTGCGTCAGAGAAGGCCTCCCCATCACTTCTCACTCAGGCTTGGTCAGCCGCAACGCCATTCTTGAGCGCCTGAAGTGCTGCGTGTCCTCTTGCTCCTCCGTATCCGTGCAAGCTTAGGGCTCCAACTGCCTCAGGTATCCTCTTACACCAGCTTAACCTCCTCTTTCTCAGAAATCTGCAAATTCATATATACATAGGTAATTTAATTGTTTCACAATCTGTATATATGATTAGTGTTACTTGCTAACTGTTATCCCACTATTAAAATTATGTATGAAGAATAAAAATCTCTTCTTCATTTCCATGTTTCTTAAAGAGAGTTGAAGTCTGAGAAAAAAATATTTATTAAAAACTCAGAGAATGAGCATATTTGTTCAATCTGTGCATGCTACAATAGATGAGAATATGAAGAATTAATAGTTAGACAGTTGGACACCAGCCTCAGGGTGTTAGGTAAGTTAGTTAATTGTTGGATATCTATGATTTTTTATTAGAAATAGAAATTTTTATGCCAATCATGTCACATGATGGATTGAAAAATAAAATATTGAAAAATTGAACTATCATGCGTTGATTTCAATGAGAATTTATTGACTTTCTATCATGAGTTGATTGATGAAATCTAAACCAAAACACGATTCACTTAAGAATTTCTCCTAGTAACAAGATAGATTCGTTGTTGACTGGAGTTCAATATGAGTTTGTAATTGAAGGAAAAGTGAATTTTTCATAGAATCCATCTCAATTCTTTATTTGGTTATGATAAAAAATTTGTGGAAGTTAAAATTTTTATCCCATTTTTCATCTAATTTTCCTCCCATTTTCCTAAATCAAACAAGAAATTTCTTTCAATTATCTTTCTGATTTACTTTGAAAGTCTTAAATGAGAGTGAGCCATGACTGAAGAAGCGGTCTACATGGCCACATTGCAATCATCTTAAACTCCATTGCAACTTACAATGACACATCTCCCTCATCATTTTCAAACCTAAAAGCTTGACTAATTCAAAAAATGCCAAGGAGATTAAAGGCACTCACTAGCCTAAAATAAATATATCTCACTCTTAATCAAAACATGGGTCTTTTTTGACTTGTTCCCAATGGACAGGGATGCTTTGGTAGGGACTTGTTCCTTCATTGCAATTGCAACACTTGCTATATGAAGCATCCACTCCATAAACTTATCCAAATGATACATTGTGGCTTAGAATTGGCTTCAAACCCCATGTTGGTACCCACTCCAATCACCCTTTAACCAGTTGAGCCAATCAATATCAAGGGCAGGCTTACAAGAATCTTGAAGTGGACCTAGGCCAGGTTTTTTGAATTGGATGGTAACATTTGGACTGTACTGAGAACAGGTTAGAAAAAGTTCCATTCATTGGAAACATAGACATTGAGAGTAGAGCCTTTTGTCTCCAACTCACAACTATGCAGCACATTTGTTTTCACCCACTCCTTGTCATCTTCCCCCAGACTGTTTCTCATCATTGGCATCATCAAAAGAGCCCCAACCGCACCACCCCAAACCAGACCAAAACCCTTTTGTTTTGAGTTCTGGAGCCGCACCATGATAATCAAGGTTGATATTGATTGATAATATTTCGCGTGCTAGGGTCTGAAGCTGTGATTAAGGTTTTCATTGATTTGAGCAACAAGCAACCTCCTGCATATGCAGCAGCCCAGCTCATGTCAGACTCTCCTATCTCCATATGACTTGAGCTCAGTACCAACTGGACAAGTGACATCAATACCCTGCTCCACAGAATGCCATTACACTACACCAGACCCACAAAGAAAGCTACCCAATGCCACAACCACACCCCTTACAACACGACACCGTTCATACCTTAAGCTATGAATTCAAAATCAGTGTTTTCCACTTAAAGCTTGAAACTTCACAACCAGCTCCAGCTCCAGCTCTGTGCTTAATCTGAGAACCCCTTTTAAGATTTTGGCCTAAAAGCTTGAAACTTGCAGCAATGTGGCCAAATCCAGAAAGAGTGCAAAATGGAACTACCCAACTAGAACTACGAACTCTACAAAGCAGCCACTATGGTGCAGCTCAAATTTGGATTTCAAACTTCAAAAACTTGACACATTGAACAAGAGAGACTCATTTGAGGCACAGATAGGAAATCTATGGCATCTATTGATCATGGTGATTCAGATTAACTACCAAACTATCACCCAAATTCACATTTCAAAAGGGCAGTGGAAAGACACAATATGCACAGACCCAAAAACAGCAGCTGCGGTAGCATTAGAA
The DNA here is from genome assembly GCA_002312845.1 of Kalanchoe fedtschenkoi. Lineage (NCBI taxonomy): Eukaryota > Viridiplantae > Streptophyta > Magnoliopsida > Saxifragales > Crassulaceae > Kalanchoe > Kalanchoe fedtschenkoi. Next base: position 419,741 of record NQLW01000063.1, on the reverse strand, counting down.
ACTTCTTGAAATTTAAGAACCACCAAAAAAAAAATCCATGGAGTTGGAAACCAAACCCACCTGCAAATTTCTCCTCCCTCATTTTCTAGGTTTTTATTTTCCAGCATTTTCTTTCCCCCCAAACACGCCCCAAATCCTCCCACCAATAAAGCTCACAAATTTCTTCATCGAACCCTTATCAAACTCCAACCCATCATCAGAATAGCCTCCATCTTCATCATCCTCACCGCCATTTTCGCCGTCGTTATCACCAACAACTCCATTTTGAGCTTCCTTCACCGAGTCTGACTCGGTCAACTCGCTCCGAGTCAACTCGTTACAGGCCGAGGTCTTCCCTCTCCTCCTCCTGTTCTTCTTGCCGCTTCCTCGGTCGCTCTTCTTCACCAGACCGTCCTCAAACGCGTCGATGATTTCGTGAATCAGCTGCCGGTTGGGAGACGAATCCCACCGAATCCAGTAGCGCATGTAGCAGCGGAAGCAGCTGCAGCTGAACGCGGCGCAGTGGTCGGCAAAGGCGTCACCTTTGGGCCTATGGTGGCTCAGCTGCTTCTGGTCCCTCTTACAGGAAAGGCTGCTGGTGGCGTTGGGACAGCTGAGAAGATACGCTAACACCTCCTTGTCCTCCGGCGTCAGGGCTGCTGTGAGAGTGAAGATGGCGGCCGGGAGGAAGGCGAGGTGGTCTGAGATGGAGGAGGAGGGCGGCGGCGGCGATGGGTGGACGGTGCTTTTGCGGTAGAGCTCCCTCATGGTGAGGTGTTGTGGATTTGATATTTGGGAGAAAATGGTGAAAGTTTCTTGCTTTATATTTTTCTTTAGCTTTTGCTTTCTTCTGGCGTTGGACTGCGAAAGGTCGGGGCTGAAGCTTTAAATCAAATCAAAAATGGGTTGCGTTGGGACCCACAATGACTCATTAAGTAAACTCAAGAAACTTTAACACTTATATTAATGTTGGTCGAATGAATTCTCAGATTTTAAGTCAATGCTGGACATTAATACGATGAAATTTCTAAGGAAAATCCTGACATGAATTTGACGATGTCGTGCTTGACGGGTTAGGGGAGATTGGCAGCGGACCTCCTTGACTGAATCAGCATTCAAATATGTTCCTCCGATTTGTTATGTTAAGTCTGATTTATCTGAGTCAATACAGTTTTATTATAAATTTTTTCTCACAAATTTAAATTCATATTGAATTAAATTTTTCAAATCTTGTATTCACATATCATATTATATATTATATATTTTTCATATTATATTAATTAAATATTTTTTAAATGTATTAAATATTTGATTGAGAATAATTATTAATTCATATTACAATTTTTATGTTTATATGATAAAAAATTTAAATAATAGAAAATTTTCATGTAACAACAATAATAATAATGTTATAAACTTAACATAAAAAAATTAATTACGATGGTCTTTTTCTTTTGAACTTGAAATAATATTTAAATATTTGAATACTTATCATATACGACGCTTTTAAGTTAAAAGCGTCGTATAAGATATATATTCTCAATTTACGAATCGATGTCATTTCAGAACATCACAAATCGGTCTCCACATTAAAACGAAGCGGTATCTGTCTGGCACAAGCCTCTCCACAAACATTTACTAGGGATGCCCTAATAAGTTTAAAAGCTTTCAGTAAATTATTCAGATATTTGGGTGAATTAATTTTTTTTCCAAACTGAATTGTTCGATTAAAAGTTTCCCCCCATGAAATTTCTTCTATGAAATAAACTTTTTTTAAATCAATTGTAGTCTCAAATTGTCTCACTTAAGTTCAATTATGGTCTCAAATCATGTCTGCACGTTAATTATCCTAACAGTTTATTGAGTATTCCGATTAGAACACACGTGACACAACTGATATCTCCACTCAGCTGCGGACATGGTTTGGTGCATGACCTGATGAATATACGAGAAATGATCATGTTAAATCAACTATAAACAAGCTAAATCATTCAAATTCGAACTTCAACTCTAATGTTCATACCACACTCTGCTGTCTAAATCCAATTCATTTTCAAAGTTCTTCTTGCATGGTGGTGATACATTAATAATTGAATTCATTTCACAGCTTATAAGAAAGGAAAGCTATCTCGACTACGGCTAGCACTCAAATATTTTAAAATTCAATTGTAATGAACAAATCTAAGCAACCAATTCTAATATGTTTGGAGATTTTTGAGTGAACTGTGTGACAAATAGAAAATTGTTATGTGATGTATTTGGAAAGACGAACAAAATTTTCAACATGACATCACCCTATTTGATGAGAACTCACGATGGATGCATTCCCCAAGAATTCACTCACTCAATCACCTCTCCAAAAATCTCACATACTTCAATCAAGAATTTCACTTTCAAGCTGTAGAATCAACCAGTTGCAATCATCAAACAACGAGAACAAAAACCATCAACCAAAACCCTAAACCCCCGAACCCATAACAACCCATGATTTCAGAACCCCCAAATTAATGATCGCAAATTTACTCCAACACTCGCGATTGCATGACACGGGGTTGTTGGGATCAGAATGGGAAGACCAGATGCAGACGAGGTTCCTGAACACGGTCTTCATCGGCTTATCAACTGGTCCCCCAATCCATGTAGCCACCGGATGAAGGTAAGCTGGGACTGTAGAAGAATATGGTGGCTGTGATATTACCAAGTGTAGAGTATTAATAGATGCATTAAAAGAAAATTATATGTAAAAGAAAATTTTACATGTATAACTTCGATTAAATTTTTAATTTTATCTCAAATTCAATTCAAAATTTTGATTATATAATTTTATATTCCCAAAAAAAAAAAATGGAACCAGCCTACTAGAAGACAATAATAAAATTATAGAGAAACCAGAACTGAGACACTGAGGAACCAGAGCTCTATCAAGGACTCGGCAAGCGGGGCTTCATCCAGTTTTCTAGGTACATAAGTTCCTCATTGAGCACTACGTGCCTTAGTCCAGGACAGGCCTACAAATACGCGCAGTGCCTAGAAATCAATGAAGATGCACATTGAAGCATTAGAAATGGGTGATCGGCGTGAGAGCTAAAGTTCACCTTGAATTTGCAGTTCACGCCAGTTTTTTAAGGAAGCACTGGCCGGCTTTTCCTGCTTTGCACAGTATCAGCGAGTCGTCTGTTCCTTGAGACCACAGCATCGGAGTCAGTCACATGGCAACGCATTTCCACAGTCAAAAAAGAGTTAACAAGGCCAGTGTGTTTACAAACTTGAAAGGTTTTTCGCAGACCTTTCTTGCCTCAGGCGTTACTCGTTTGAGTAAGGATGCGTTGGCCGGCACCCATTCGCTGAAGACTGCAGCCCCGCCGAGAGTTTTCGGGTAGAGAAGAACGCTGGCCAAGGTCAGCGCACCTTCATCGAAAGAGCTTCACCAGGTCAATAAACAGAATGAGAAACATCAGAAGCATTAAACAAGTCAATTTTCGAAGCAGACCGCCTTGACTGAATCCCCAGACAAATATGTTTCTGGGATCTGCCCCTCTAGCCACCTCTTCGTCTATCATCCCGTGGACGCTGTTGAGCATAGTGTTATTATCCCACATCGTCCAAGTTGAGCTCAAGATTGATCCTCATATATAGTTAGGCTCCCCCACTCATTGTCAATTAATTTTGAGTGTGAATTCGACTAATCTACATGGTATTAGAGCGGGTTTTGGCCGCTTGGCTGTCATCAAAAGATTTGAAATTTTCCTGAGCCTGAACCCGACAGGCGCATTATGCTACAATTCCTCCTGTCTATTGCCGATGATACATCAGACATCCCCAGTTGCAAAATTTTAAAACTTGGGAAGCTCGAGAAACGACTGAACTTACTTCGGTCACACGCGTCTTATGAGTATCGAACCATGAGGGCATCGCCCTCCCATCTCTATAAAAGATTCAGAAAACACGCAATCGATTTCAGATTAAAAATTAGTTTGATTCATACCCAAAATCATCAAAATTTTCTCAGATATCATGAAAATTACGCACACATCAATTTTGAAGAATCGAAAGAGACTTACTGTTGCATGTAACAGGGTTTGAAAGAGCTGTGGGGAAGGACCAGACCGTGTTGTTGAACTCCGGAGAAGCGAATATGGTCTGCAAGGGTTCGTTAGTAGGGCCTGAGTTGTTGGAAAGTACATCGTTTGACCTGCTCAAAACAACTATGTGTGAATGGAAACACTTAGCTTATCAACTGAATCACCGTAACGGTTTGCCTTAGAAGAATATTCGTCCTTCTATATGTGCCCATATGTGCGTGAGGGTTCAGACGAAACTTCTTCCAGGATAAGACGGTTACAGTCTCTTCTCAACGCACAAAGAGAAGAGACCTCCTTGAAAACTTCTTCAAGTAGCCGGAACCAACACTCAAAATCTGAGAAGGGGAGTATGATTCTCTTTCAAGCTTTTCTCATTGCGTTTCACTCATATTCTTCTTCACTTACAAAAGAGAATACAACTTCTCCTTTAAATAGAAAGAAGAAGCTCGTGGAACGAATGAACATCGACATCGTGAAACACAATAACCACACAGTAAAATTCAATGGCCATATCGTGAAATGAAGCTGTCCATTTGGTTTCTCAGCACAATAAATGAGAAATCGTATTTATCTTTTACATTTATGTTGACTTAAATCAATAAGATAAATACACAATTATTTATTATGCCGAACCGAGAAAAGTCGAGAGATAATCAAACCGAGTAAGCATGGATTCTCGTAGAATCAGCTGCTCCTACGATCCCAAGCCCATGAACTAAACAAGATAAAATAAAAGTGAATTGATCAGGTTCACTGTTATTTTTGAACAACTCTATCTAAGAATTTCAACCAAGGATTTGGCTCGTATCCATCATAAATAAACTTGTTACTCAACATGTTTAATTCAACACTCAATTATTGGAATTAAAATTAAACCATTAGGTATAATTATTGAGCCCAATTCCAACATGAGTCACCTGGCCCATGAAGCCATATCACAAAGCTTCGAGCTCCTTCTCCTGACATAGTTGGAAAGATGGAGGAGACAGAATAGAGAAAGATGAAACCAAATGGTATCAAAATGATTGAACCTCCTTAAAACAACTACGTCGTTGACTTTGAAACCAAGTGGAAGACTTTTCCATGCTCCGGCAAACCTGCCGGGAAGCTTCGTGATGGGAAATGTAGCATAGAAGCATAATCTCAATGTTAGGACATGATCTGTTGGGAAACATGAGCTCAGAGGTAAAAATAATGTCCAACTTTTTATTAGAATTCAGGGTTTGTTCTCGGGGAATAAGGAAAAAAAAAGTATTTAGATTAAAAGTTATGAAAAACAAAGAAAAGATTCGAGGGTGAAAACAAATGTTTGTAGATAAGTGTAAAATATTAATGAAATTAATAAAATAATTCAAACTAATTGGAGAAAGGTAAAAGATTGAATCTCCGAGAAAAAGACATAAAACTATATTTGAAGGGAGGATGTTTCATTAGAGAGAGTGTACGAACTAACACAGCTTCAAAAACCACGGACGTATTCTCAAACTTATTCATCGTTTGGATTGTTCTATAAGTAAATCATTTTCAATCAAATTCTGATTTATTTGATTCTCGTCGAAAAAGACATAAAATTATATTTAAAAGGAGGATGTTTCATAAGAGAAAAGATGCGAACATTACACAGTTTCAAATATCACGAGTGTAACTATTAATTTTCCCGAATTATTCTGTTTTGGGATCGTTTTATAAATAAATCATTTTCAATCAAATTCTAATTTAATTTAATCTAATTACTAACTCACTCCTTCACAAAACCATCCTAACCCAAATTTATAATTGGTTACTCGTTAAAGAGCCATACTATTCACATTTGAGAAAGAAGAAACGGTTCGACAGGTTGTGCTCCAGTTCGACATCATCAGCTCTCGATCTCCGTCGGCGATAAGCTGTGATAGTTCGCACCTCTTTTATAGTTTTTCTTTATTAGAATTTTTATGGTTTCTAGTGAGATCTGAAAATGTATATTTAAATTTAATTCGTTAATTTTTATGATTTTAAGTCAAATATAAGCTATTGAGAAAATGATGTGATCTAATTAAATATTCATAATGATCATATTTGTAATGGGTCTAATGAATTTTAATTGATCATATAAATGAGTGCATGATATGAATGGCTGGGTCTGGGTCTACGTTCATTAGACTGCCTTTAGATTTCAAAAAATCAGCCAAACTGTGTTAATACATTGATGGATGAAATTAAATAAGGCGTGAGCTTCGACATGATGATTGAGAATGGAAACCACTGAGCAATGACTGCGCATTTAACCGGGAAAATGGCGGTATTCTTATACTAAGAGGTACAACATGTTGGATGACAATCTGGGCATTCCGAGGTTGCCGGAGTTAAATGTGTACCATTTTCATGTACTCCACTTTAGCTGTATTCTTTCGGGTTTTGTTTGCTCTGAATCAGAGGAACTCCATCTTCTCTCCATAGGATCCGCCCTTCGCACAGCGCTGCAGTTACCTCCACATACAGCTTGTGTTCCTGCGATGCGATAGAAAGGTGTGGCAGTTGGGAATCAAAATATGAGAAGGATCTTGATTGAAGTCGCAAACCAGAAGTCCCCAAGTATTTTATACAGATCCACCCATCAAACAGTATGAAATTATGAATGCTTTCATCAACCATTTAATTGGTTGGGGGAGCAGTGAATGGAAAATAAAAACGGAATATTTCCTACCTGAAGAAGGACCCTGGCAGCCAAATCATGAGCAGTGTCCGTAGCAAGCACGGGCACCACTCGCTGAGCTAGGATACGGCCCGTGTCAAAATTCTCATCCACGAAATGGATCGTCGGACCCGAAAACCTGACCAAACAGAAATGTATGAGCATGCATATTTAACGAAGATACAAACTCATGGCTTCTCGAAACAAGATAGACAAAAGTACTTCATGGTGGAAAATAAAAAGGTAGCGCGGGTCCTGAGACTAGACAAAAAGAGGCGAGGCGTCTTACGTGCACTTGAAAGACGGCAGTTGGAGGGTTAATTTATTTTCTTATTGGCTAAAAGTATATGGATTGAAGCTCACCTTGCCCCGGAAGCAATCACTGCATCGTGCACTTTCATACCATAAAAGCCTTTACCACCAAAAGCAGGTAGAAGTGAAGGATGGATATTAAGAATAGACTTCGGATAAGCTCGGATCAACTCCGCCGGGATGAGTTTCAAATACCCGGCAAGAAGGACGTAATCCGCATTGTATCTCCTGGTCATTAGAAACTTATTATCCATGTCAAGGCAGAATTTATAGTCGAATAGACTTGTACAAAAAGTGACCTATTAACAATTCTTGCATTTGAACTCTCACCTTAAGGTGTCCACCAGATCGCTGGCGGACATGCCTCCCTGTTCATCTTTCCTTTGAGGGAACACAATGACCGGAATACCTCTTTCCCTGGCGAATTCGGCACCACCGCAAGCTGCCACACAAAATCGAAAGAGCCAAATGATCATGTAAAATCCAGAGGGCATATTAGGGAGAATAGAATGTCTGTATCTACGAGTGAACTTGTGACTGACACAAAGCATACTAATAAACCGAGCAACACCCATCTTCATGAAGAAGATGAAATCTCCCCTACAGCTACGACATTCACCTCTGCCCACTATCAAAACTTAGTAAACATCACTCGGCGTAATTTGTCCCACGGCCTGTCTAATCATCTTTCTCAGACATTCTATCGAACCCTACAGGTTCTTAAAACAACACATTGGTTCGGTAACAAGCTGGCCAATGTCCTCAGTTACATAAACAACAGACCGGCAACAAACCAGTGACAAATCCTCCTTTCTACTTGCAATGAAACATCTCATGAATGCAGATCGGAAACGAGCCACAACGCACCTGGTTTATTCGTCACCAGAACAACAACGTCGCCATTCACACTCCCATCCAAAGTCGCTTCATAAATAGACCTGAAATTCGATCCTCCACCAGAAACAAACACCGCAAGCCTCTTCTTACCAACCACCGACTCGCATTTCGCGTTAAAGCTCTCACCTTTTTCCAGCTCAACTCTGCTCCCGCAGCTAACCGCCGTGAACCCCGCCCTACGCCGCAGCCGCTCCCCTCTGTAATTCCACTGATTTCTCACGCAAATCCTCACGCTCGCAACCCCAATTGACGTATTCGAAGCTCCTTTCAGTATCGAATTCAGTGGAGGTGTCGCACGCTTCGACTGAAGCCCGTGAAACAAGCTCTGAGCTTCCATCGTTTCCTAAATTCGAAACTAAACAACTGACGGCAATTAAGCAGCGACAACCATGCTCGAAGCGAAGTTCGAGCATGAAACGCAGATTGCGGACACTCCAAAACCCTAATCGGAAATCGAATCAACGGATTGTGAAATTCAAGAATACGAAGAATGCAACAGAAGATAACCTACGGGGTTAAATTGTAAATAGTCTAACCTACAATGCTTGAACTGCAATTAGCCAACCAGACTACCAGAGACATTCAAGTATTCAACGAATCGATGCCTAAGTTGACAAGGGTCAACACATCGGACGTTCGAGATTATTTACACAACTTTCTATCAACGGTTGAGATTTCCTCTCTCTCCCAAAACCCAAACAACAATAAAAACACCACCTTTGACTTTGAGAGAAACGCTCTGAAGAGAGAGAAAGACGATCTCGTTATCAGAGATCGGAGCTCGACGGATCCGTAATGGAAGCAGTCGGGGCCCGACTGGGCCGGTCATCGACGCGTTACGGACCCACAACAGTGTTCACCGGGCCGGTGAGGAGGTGGAAGAAAAAATGGGTACACGTCGCACCGCCATCTTCGGCGTCAAACGGGAGCAGCAGCAGAGACAGAGACGGGACTCAAAGCTCGCAGTCGGCTAACGGGTCTAATAGTAATAACGGATCACATGTGATGCTGTACAAGTGGACGCCGATTTCGCTGACGGAGAATTCAGGGGCAATTGGGGACACGACCCCGGTGAAGGAGGATGGGGTCGAGGAGCTTCCCAGAAGGAAATTGAAGTTCATTCCGGTAACGATCTGGTCTCTAAGTTTTTGGATTTTGTGTGAATTGGGATTTAGGGTTTTGGATTGATCAGTAATTAGGTTTGGAAACTTTGATTTATTTGAATTCTTGATCTGAAGCGGTGCAATTGGATGTTTGAATTGCTGAATCAAAGCGTTGGTTCGTTCATTAGTTGTGAAAATCATTATCTTGCTGGGTTCCTGGATCATCAGATTTGAGGCAAATCAAGCTCAAGTTTAATCATATGTTTCAAGATATCATACCAATTGGTCGGTAGCTTTGATGATCAGCCATGAATTTGGGTAGAATTTTGCTGTATTTTTTACATAGAAAAAACAGCATTGTGGCGTAACAGTTTACTTTGAAGAACACTGAGACATATTCGATCTAAGTCTATGTCAGATTCTGCCGCTCTACCTTATTTGCTGTAGCTATCGGTATGTTAAGAGAGGAAACAAAGTAGATCTTGATCCAAAACTGTGGGAAGAATGTTGGGTAAAACTAATGTGACTTTGTCGACTTCATCGGCTATTTCTTAAATTAATGTGTGTGGGGGAAAGCCCGTGTAAAGGGAATTAGATAATAAGATAAGTGGCTGTGAGTTCTCCTCATTTATAGTTCCACTTTTTCTGGGGATATTTTGGGTTACAAGGTTAGCCTTTTCCTGATTCTCCTCTTGCATAAGTGTTCATGCATTTTAATAAATCAAGAAAAAAAAATCATAATTTTTGAGTTTTACGGCTTTGCGAGGAACTGAGGTTATTTCTTATCGTGGCATATCAATTCTGACTAGATTCCACACTGCAGATTGCTCTGCTTGATGAGCAAAAGAATGAAACAATAGAGCAAGCGAAAGAAGATACAAAAGCGATTGAAGTAGACCTGAGCACCGGTGAGCGAGCCTCTAAGAGCAACATTGCTGATGAAAAACCAGATATGAATGACACTCCCATGAGGGAAAGCGAGGTATCTATTTCGGCTCCCTTCTTCATTTTTCCGACATATAGGGATTTTTTTCTTTTTCTTCTGCATGCTGCTGAGTAATATAATAAATTTGTAATCATGCTCTCATAGGATGCAGACGCTGACGGTGATCGAGAAGAACGCCAAGATCTGAACAAAAGCACATTGGATCTGAGTCTCGGTTTGACAGCCCGTGATGAGGGAAACAGCTCCCGTTCCAAAACTATCGGAGATTAATATGATCCAGTCCAAAAACTAATAAAAGCGTGCAGGAAGATGAGCTATACATTATCATCTCTGGCTTATTAGTTATAGAATGTCTGCCTGTTTTATAACGGCTGAGTGAGTACTTCATATGTTTGACGGGGCTGTCTGCCCCTCTGTCGCCGCCATGGCCATTGTATTAACCCCACTTATGTATGATTATTAGCATGTGAAGCTCCCCCGTGGAGCCAATCGTTGTACTGGCCAACAGAAAAAACATTGAATTCTCTGCTGTCGTTAAACATTCGCAGTCTCTCCGAATAGAAAGTTCGGTTTGTTTTTTCCTCTGAGCTCATGTTTCTCAGCAGATCATGTTCTAACCATGAGCTTAGGCTTTCAGGCTCCATTTTTAAGCACGAAGCTTCCTGGCTGGTTTCAGGAAAGAGCCAGAGAAAGGAAAAGTCTTCCACTTGGTTTCAAAGTCAATGAGATTGTCTTTTAAAGGAGGGTCCTGCATTTAGATGCCATAGATTTTCATCTATTCTCTAATCCGTCTCCTCCATCATTTATTTATTTATTTTTATTTATTTATTTTTTTTTAAAAAATTTTATTTTATTGAAAACGGTCCGAAGGACCTAGGGCTCAGAGAGCCTACAGGAAAGGCAAGGCTCGAGAGCCTACAAAAGCAAGATGAAAAAAGGCATGGCTCAATGAGCTTACAAGAGAGGGTAGCCCGGAAACAACCGCTGGCAAAACGACTATAGAAAGCTCCGCTAATCTGAGGGAGGGGGCGAGGGCGGAGGCGAGGATGTCTTCCTCCCCTTTCTAGCATATATCTTGGTTTTGACTTTAGCTTTGTCCTTAAAAGTCCTCCTCCATTCTCTCGGTTCTCTCCTTGGCTTAGGGTATTCATCTTCCTATAAGGAGTCCGTCTGGTCATCGTCTATGTTGGTGTCCGGGGGCTGGAAGGCTGAGGTTTCCTCGTTCTCATCTTCGATAACAAAAGGCAAGTCTTTGGCTTTAGCTTTCTTCTTCTTTTTCTTCGAGGCTATTTGGCTGAGGGTCTCCTCATCAACTTGGGCTTCACCCTTACGAGCATTTGGGGTAAGGAAAGGCGAGGCTTCCCTTGAGGGTTCTTCAGACTGACTTTGCGTGTCTGCCGTGTCCCGAGCCTGCGGCTGGGTCAGGTTCGGGGAGGCCAAAAGGCTCTTGCCTTCCTTGTTCGATGGATTCAGCAGGGTCACTCGGGCTGGCCCTTGGGGGACCCCATCACATGACTTGCTCGAGGGAGCCTCATCGGTCTGGATTTCCTGCTGCATTAGAGGGCTGGGTTGAGCTGGGATGATCTCCCGCACTGTCAGGGCGTTCTCCACATCTGCCTCTGCCTCAGCCCCCGCGTGAGGGGGCCTGTGGTCCGGGACCTCAGGCCTGGCCGACCGACTCTTCGTCTTTTTGCTTGATTTTGACTTGGCCTTGGTTATCTCAGTCCAGTCTTCTCCTTTTTGGGCAACTCCTTGCCTATCCTTTGGGGAAGCATTCAGAGGCTCCGCTTCGCAGCTCGAGATAGGCAAGGGGTGTCTGACGGACGCCTTAATAGAAGGCGCAGCAGCTGACATAGGCTCATCGGTTGGCGCTCCTTCTTCGATCATCCCTTCTATTGTCGCTAGGATGTCGAAAGGGTTGTTGGCGCTCGCCTCCTTGTGTAGTGTTGTTTGCTTTTCCTTACCGTGATTTGGGGGCAACTCGGTGCGTGAGCTGGGGCCCTCGACCGGAACCTGATGTTCCATCCCACCAGAATCCGGTCCAGCCTTATTCCTCGCCTCTTTTTCTTTGTTGAGTCTAAGCTCCTCTTCCTTTTCCTCCCGATCGAGCACTTCTTGGACAAGCCGGCTCCTCTGCGCGGCCCTCTCTCTCGGCGACAATGTAAAGCCAGCCTCCGCAT
>NQLW01000063.1:383714-407215 GCA_002312845.1 Kalanchoe fedtschenkoi | reverse complement strand
CGGTGAAAGACTCCTTAAGCTTCCAGCTTTGCTTGATAAAGGTTCGGATCTCCTCCGCTTTGGGCTTGCCGGCTGAGAATTTGACGATGACGGCATGATGAAGATGTTGAATGCCATGTTTGAGCTCTCCTGGGGTGAAGAGGACAGCAGGTTTTCCGTCTTTAGTAGCTTTGTTCCTCTTTGGCACATCGATAACAGGGAAACTAGGTTTGGGATCCTGGCTGGCGGCCGCTGCAAAGGAGATTATCATTTACTCGATGTCAGCAGAGAAAGCTCGAAGCTTTGTGATTTGGCTTCATGGATTGGGCGACTCAGGCCCTGCCAATGAGCCCTTGCACACCCTGTTCACTTCTCCGGAGTTCAGAAACACGACGTGGTCCTACCCCACAACTCCTTCAAATCCTGTTACATGCAACTGTAAGTCTCTTTCAGTTCCTGAAAATTGATGTACTGCTGGTGATCCGAAATCGCTCGGGCGTCTCCGAATCTTTTATGCAGACGGCAGGGTGATGCCCTCATGGTTTGATATTCACAAGATGCCTGTGACCGGTGTAAGTTCAGTCGTTTCTTGAACTTCCGAAGTTTTAAAATTTTGCAACTGGGGATGTCTGATGTGTCAGCAGCGACAAGCAGGAGGAACATCTGGAAAATGCGTCAGATGGGTTTACATGCTCTGGGAAACTTTCAAAACTTTTAATGACAGCTAACTTGAAAAGCTCGAACACGGATTCATCCGGTGTCAGCAGTGAGCAGGAATCGGTATGCAGCGCGGTACCTAATTGTCTGATAGCAAACCAAATGCTGCCAGGAGCCTGTAACATGATTTCTTTCCCAGGGCTCACCGGAGGTTACAACCGGGCTGCTTGACTCAGTGAAGCGCGTCCACGGGATGATAGACGAAGAGGTGGCTAGTGGCACTGATCCCAGAAACATATTTGTCTGCGGACTCAGTCAAGGAGGTCTGCTTCGAAAATTGACTTGTTTGCTCCTGATGATGTTTCTCATTCTGTTTGTTGACCTGCTGAAGCTCATTTGATGCAGGTGCGCTGACCTTGGCCAGCGTTCTTCTCTACCCGAAAACTCTCGGCGGGGCTGCGGTCTTCAGCGGATGGGTTCCGGCCAACGCATCCCTACTCAAACGAGTGACGCCTGAGGCAAGAAAGGTCTGCGAAAAACCTTTCAAGTTTGTAAACACACTGGCCTTGTTAACTCTTTTTTGACTGTGGAAATGCTTTGACATGCGACAGACTCCGATGCTGTGGTCTCATGGAACAGACGACTTGCTGATACTGTTCGAAGCAGGAAAAGCCGGCCATCGCTTCCTTAAAAAAGCTGGCGTGAACTGCGAATTCAAGGTGAACATTAGCTCTCAACGCACCACTCACTTCTAATGCTTCAACGCGCATCTTCATTGATTTATAGGCTACACGTATTTGTAGGTCTATCCTGGATTGAGGCACGTATTGCTCAACAAGGAACTGCTGTACCTTGAAAACTGGATGAAGCCCCTGTTGCCGAGTCCTTGATATATGGCTCTGGCCACTGCAAAGTCCCCAGATAGCCTCCATAACGCAATTTCTTCTGAGTTCGAAAAAGCTTTGTGATTTGGTTTGAAGGCCGGGGCTGCAAGCAGTCAGCTGGCACCGTGCCTTCAGAGCTGTTGTTCTTTCGTGTTCTGGGAGTAGGTACTTTCGAGTGACGTCATTTTGAATTTATTCAAAACACCGTCGTTTTATTTGATTCTCCACATGCCTTCATTTTTCATTTTACAAAAACTACGTCGTTTTTTATGTTTTATAATAAAAACGTGTTAAACCTCTTTCTTCATCAGAATTTATTGCATATTCACCAGAATTGGTTATATATTCACCAGAATTGCTCCTATATTTATCAGATTAATTTGTGGTCTTTATTCATTATTTTTGCTCTCATATTCTTCAGAAATGTCTCGATATTCATCAGAAGTACTTATATATTCACCAGAATTGCTCCTATATTTATCAGATTATTTTATGGTGTATATTCATTATTTTTGCTTCCATATTCTTCAGAAATGTCTCAATATTTACCAGAATTGCTTATATATTCATCAGAATTGCTCCTACATTTATCAGATTATTTTATGATTTTTATTCATTATTTTTGCTTCCATATTCATCAGAATTCATTGGATATTCACCAGAATTGCTTATATATTCACCAGAATTACTCCTATATTTATCAGATTATTTTATGGTGTATATTCATTATTTTTGCTTCCATATTCTTCAGAAATGACTCGATATTCACCAGAATTGCTTATATATTCACCAGAATTGCTCTTTTATTTATCAGATTATTTTATGGTGTATATTCATTATTTTTGCTTCCATATTCTTCAGAAATGCCTCGATATTCACCAGAATTTTTATATATTCACCAGAATTGCTCTTTTATTTATTCGATTATTTAATGGTGTATATTCATTATTTTTGATTCCATATTCTTCAGAAATGTATCGATATTAACCAGAATTGCTTATATATTCACCAGAATTGCTCCTATATTTATCAGATTATTTTTTGGTGTATATTCATTATTTTTACTTCTATATTCTTCATAAATGCGTCGATATTCACCAGAATAGCTTATATATTCATCAGAATTGCTCTTTTATTTATTAAATTATTTTATGGTGCATATTCATTGTTTTTGCTTCCATATTCATCACAAATGTCTCGATATTCACCAGAATTATTGTTATATATATCAGATTATTTTTTGGTCTTTATTCATTATTTTTGCTTCAATATTCTTCAGAAATGTCTGAATATTCACCAGAATAGCTTATATATTCACCAGAATTGCTCCTATATTTATCAGATTATTTTACGGTCTTTATTCATTATTTTTGCTTCCATATTCATCAGAATTCATTGGATATTCACCAGAATTTCTTATATATTCACTTGAATTAGTCCTATATTTATCAGATTATTTATTATTTATATTCATTATTTTTGGTTCCATATTCATCAGAATTCATTGGATATTCAGAATTGCTCTTATATTTATTAGATTATTTTATGATGTATATTCATTGTTTTTTCTTCCATATTCATCAGAAATGCTTCGATATTCACCAGAATTGCTTATTTATTCACCAGAATTGCTTCAATATTTATCAAATTATTTTGTATTCTTTATTCATTATCTTTGCTTCCATATTCTTCAAAAATGCATCGATATTCATCAGAAACTCATCGATATTCATCAGAAGTGGCTGTATATTCTTCAGATTGTTTAAATCAAAACGACGTCGTCAGAGGTAGTAGGTACTCCCGGAGTACACAAGAATTTGAGCCTTCAGAGAGTTTGAAGTTTGATCATCTACTTTCTTAACTAGAAGCCAAAATGGAGAACATGAGAGAATTTTTCTGGTCTGTCAATCAAAAGACTCTTCAATTCTTAAAGTTGTCTATTAAAAAAAATAAAAAATCTGCACCGTCTCCATCACTCTCTTCCTCTTGTCACTCTCTTCCTCTTCTCCTCCGATCATATCTCCCTCTCAGAGCTTAAATTGAATAGAAGCAGTCGCAAAAGATCAGACCATCGCAAGAGATTGAGCTATGGTAAGTCCTTGACTTACACATCTGCACGTCGGCTTGCTAAGCTACATTATTTAAGATTTTCGATTTTCTCATCTGTTGGCAAACACGTCCTCCATTTATAATCAGTTCGTTTACTTTCAAATTCACCTAAAATTTTAATATATTTGGAGATTTTTTTTCTTTTAAAAAAATGTTCTTTTTTATTTTTTTTTATGATCAGGTGATTCAAACTCGTCACAGGACAACTCGCACGCACCTCCAACATATTCTAGCTTATGTGGTATTACCAAAGCTCGAACTCATGCATCTGTAAATTGAGCATGTAAAAATTTGTTAATACTGTTTAACTTCAACTTTCGAAAATGCTTATAGGCACTTAAAAAAATTGTGCGCATTTGTTAAGTTGTGATAATTACCTGGACAACATTGAGGTAAGTGAGATTAAATAACTTTGGTTTATTATTGTCGATTTATGGAATAAGGAAGTACAAAAAGTTTTGATATTGTCTTATGTTTTGATATTGTCTTGTGGATGTATTTTATATATGATGTTGTTTGTAAGCTTCAATTGTAACTTGTTTATTTTAATTACGTCTACAACTCAGTGTAGTTTTATTTCACGTTTAATGTGAAGTCCCTATATTTCCGTTCAACTCTTCGAAAGTTAAGAAATGACTAAGTTCCAAAGGTTGTTTTAAAAGTTTTGATTTATTGTAAAATGCTTTTATTTTAGTTCATGATGTTTGAACTAGTAAAATCAGACTTCTGTTGGAATTTATGAGGGTGAGACCTGCTTATTTTCGGATAAGTCACATCAATTAAATGTGATAGAGAATAAGATGATGCGTGGATGATATTCAAAAAATTTCAGATTCGAAAAAAACTTCAGTTAAAATTTTGACAGAGCTTGTTCCATAAAAATTTAGAATTTTGCCCAATAATTTTCAGATTCAAGAAAAGTTCGGATTCATTTTCAAGATTCACACTACTGTAACACACATAATGTATGTTATTTTTTGCACTCTATACATTTTATTTCAATGCCTCCACATGCTCTTTTTGCTTTTACAATCTGTACATTAGCAACTGATTTTGCATCCATTAATCACTTCGTTCATTAAGTCTTCTAGTGTTTGAGAACATCGCATATGAAATGAATCCATCCAATCATTAACTTCTTCCTGATGTTTTAAAACTAAAAGCTCGAACCAAATAGCTCTCAATAATAAATAGAACTCCCCTCCAATCAAATGCAAGGTGGACAATTAAATACCCAAAAGGAAATTTTGCACTTAGAACAAATTTTATTGAAATTATGTATCTGCAAAATAAACAATAGCAATCAAATTACCATTATAAATACTAAAAGTTATTAGAAAAAATATTTATATTAGAAAATCAAAAAGCATATTTTTTATCAACTGAATTCTCACAAATTGGTGATTTATAACTTATCATGTGATTTGATTCCATGTACATCTAACAAGATAGTCATATGGTTCAACATAACAAGGTCAACAAGTGTAGCCAACAATATCTAATAACTCTTAGACTAAATTATTACAAATTATTTTTTAATATTTATTTCTATTGTTTATCAAAAAAGAGAAATGTTTAGTGTATAGTTCAAGCCACCAATTACCTTCTCCTATCATTTTTCGAAGTGTTGGAACTCCTATACTGACCGTGTATTCACATATATTTTTTCTATACTTAGTTTTACTTTTTACTATTTTCTATTAATTCACCTTTCAAAAATCACTGCAGATGATGCCTCTGTTAACTTTAGGGTTCCTAGCATTGTGATATAATAAATATAATAAAATTCAAAACATCAACTAAATATAAAATACAGAAAAGAGCGGCCCAAATCGGTAACAAAGGGCTTCCAAAACTGTAAGCGGCGGCCCAAACTAGTAACAAGGGCTTCCAAAACTGTAAGCGGCCCAGTAAGCGGCCCAAGTCGGTGAGAAGAGCTTCGGAAACCGTGTGCGCGCTTAACGACCGAGGTGTGCGTCAAACAAGACGGTGAAGGTCAAAGGCGAGATGCTATTCGTTCCATTTTATTATTCTGAATTTTTTTAATATAAATTAATGGAAAAAAAATTAAGAAATCAAAGGTGGTTGTTCCTCTTCGAAGTCGCTGAAGGCAGGGGAGAGAGGTTTCCGCTCGTTGCAGTCCGTACTCTGATCGTCATCGCCGGAGCACCGACCGGTGGCTGACGGCTAGTCCAGTGACTGAATCCAGCAATTCTCTGAGTATTGGCCAGGCAGGCAAAGGTGCGACTTTTTCTCCTTTTTCTCCTTTTTCTTCGCTATAACGCATCCGGGTTTTGAGTTGGAGTGAATGGGAGCGGTTTGTGTGGGTGATCTGTGAGATAGTTTCTAGTTTAGGGTGGTTGGATTTGTTCTCTGCTGAGCTGATTCGATCCGCACGGGAGAATTCAAAATGACGTGGCTGATTTCTTCTTCCTGATGAGGGTAGGGTTGATGCAGATTTGGGTGTGAATTATATTTTTTTATTTTTAAATTATTATTATCTATATGTCAAATTTAAGTCTCTTACTCTCTTTTAGGCAGAAGGATTTGTTTTTTTGTTTTTTTTTACGAACATTATTATGATAGAATGATGTTAAAGGTGACAACTTTATGCTGATGAAATTGAGTATGTTGAGGACCTGATGCTGTGAGAATTTTAATTCGGGGGTATGAGATTGATAGTGATAAATTTCGCTTATTTTTGGGTTGGATTTGGGAGCACCAATTTAAATTTAGGCTAAATTAAACATATAAAATTATTTTTTTTCTTTTTTAGTATGAATAAAAATATTTTGGGTTGTATCGGGGGACGACTATTCCGATCTGCCGAAATAAAAATATTTTGGGTTGGCTTGAAACGGATTTTGGGTTGAAATTCACTTAAATGCTAGTTCAAGACTGTGAGGGAAGGTTTGAGGATATTCAATATACAGATTTCGTGTGTGCCTCTGCATAGCTGACTTAATTGTTCGGTAGCAGTTTGGTCAGCAGTAAATTTTGTACAAAATTTAAATTGAATTTGTTAGGCATTGAAGTAGGATCTAGACTTGCGCCATCAGTATTCAGTTGGACTGATTGTCGAATTTCCCAAATCTTATGTTGGACGAGGATGGAAATCCGTTGATTTGAATGTGTATGGTTTTGAGGTTTCTTTCCTGTTATATCCGTATTTGCACGCATTGATTGTTTTATTCGGGCTGTCGAGACCTTGTTTGGATAGTAAACTTTATTTCCCATTATAGTTATGGATCTGATGTTAAAACTTGGGGGATAACGGATTTCACGGCTGACTTTTTATCCGGCTTTCGTTTGATATTTTCGAATCGCTGAGTGTTTTCTATTTCAAAGCTGACTTTTTATCCGGCTTTCGTTTGATATTTATGAATCGCTGAGTGTTTTCTATATTGGCGTTCTGAGCTTGGTACGATCGTTTCAGGTTTGAGGTGTTAAGTTGAATTTTTCGCATCTGGTGAAATGGCGGACGGGATATCCAGTTTCTGGGGTCCTGTTACGTCCACTACTGAATGGTGCGAGAAGAACTACGCTCATTCCTCTTACATCGCCGAATTCTTCAACACCATTTCCAACGTCCCCACCATACTGTTGGCTCTCATTGGACTTGTGAATGCCTTGCGCCAAAGATTTGAGAAGAGGTTCAGCGTCCTTCACGTATCCAACATGATACTTGCTTTCGGCAGCATGCTATTTCATGCTACACTGCAACATGTGTAAGTACGCTTGTTCTTTGATGTCATTTTATAACTTTTAGATCAAATTACCTGGGCCTACCCCTTTTTTCTTCCGTTCGAAAGTATGAAGCCCATGTTTTGGTAGAGAGATGAACTATTCAGGTATTAATTATAACGGGATAAATAATACATCTATTTTGAAGAGATTATTAATCCGGATCTGTAAAGTTAAAATTTTCTCTTGGGATTATTAATAATTATCCTATTTTGAACCAAACACGTGATATTAATACTAATTATCTTATCCCACATTTAATACTCTCCACCAAATGTGGGCTAAGTGGTTAAAATTATTGGTAATAAGACAAGAAGTGAATAATAGTTAACCTGATAATTATGACATTTTTATCAGCATTCATTTTTTTTAATTTGGGTTTTCATTTTCCACCAGGCTCCCTATTTTGATAGGAATCGAAACCATATGAAGTTGAATTTTAATTTTTGTTGGCAGGCAACAACAAAGCGATGAAACTCCGATGGTATGGGAAATGCTCCTCTATCTCTACATCCTGTATTCACCCACATGGCATTACCGAAGCACCATGCCTACGTTCTTGTTCCTCTACGGAGTGACTTTTGCTGTAGCCCATTCAGTCTTTCGCTTCAGCATCGGTTTCAAGCTGCATTACGTCCTCCTATGCCTTCTTTGCATCCCCAGGATGTACAAGTACTACATCTACACGGAAAACATTCTCGCAAAGAGGCTTGCGAAGCTCTATGCTGCAACTCTCTTCATAGGCACTCTGTGTTGGCTCGGTGATCGTCTGTACTGCAGTGATATATCGAGTTGGCCAATCAATCCTCAAGGTCACGCCTTGTGGCATATCTTGATGGGTTTCAACTCCTACTTTGCAAACACATTCTTGATGTACTGCCGGGCTCAGCAGTGGGGATGGGACCCGAAGATCGTCAATTTCTTGGGATTTCTACCATATGTGAAGATAGAGAAACCGAAGACCCAATGAGGACAGGCTTGAGAATCTCTGGTCTCCGCGAGACCTTTCCTGATGTCAGTTAACGAACTGGGCGAGGCTGTGGAACTTGGAGATAGCTGATGGTGTAGTTGGCGGACTACATGATTCTGTACAAGTAGACAAGGTGGCAGTGCAATATATATTTTTTCAACTTTATAATGTAGTTGAGATTAGTTGAGTTGTTTGGTCATATAGACATTGGATACTAATGCTTATTTTTGGAACTTGAGGACATTCAGCTATGGTCACAAATTTTGGTTGTCGATTTATGTGTGATTTTTTTTGCTCTTATTAATATCTATTAAGTTGCGGTCCTCTTATTAATAAGGATTCATTCCATTAAACTTTTATTTGTTTATTTTGAATGATAATTTATAAAGTCTGATTCGTTTGTTGTTAATTTAACATTTGAATATTTAGATCTGAATTATATCTCATTTAGTGCACGTTTGGTACGCCGTATTATCTATATGTGTATTATTAATACCTGTATAAATAATACCACCTATTGAGGAAGTATTATTAATACGGGTTTCCAAAGGTAAATTTTCTCTCTCCGCATTTTTAATACGTATTTCTATTTTGTACCAAACACATACCATGATATTAATAATACCATCTCGTTCCTAATACATGCTACCAAACGAGGGCTTAATGATTGAAAATATATTTTATAAATCTTACTTATTCAATCAAACTATTCTTTCATTTTTTTTATTTTCTTTTGTATCTCATGTTACACATGAATAAATAAATTTTGGTTTATATAAGTTTATAATTAAATCATATATTATATTTATTTTTTAAATGTGAAAATAGTAAAAATACAATATAATAAAATGTTTTAAAAGTGAATTACTAAATGCAAATAAATTATTCAAAAATCAAACATGTTATAAACATCGATTAAACTATCCAAATTCTCATATAATATCTTACACTTAATTTTACATAACGACATCTTAATGTCTTGAAGATGCATATATACCCTGATCATTTGCTAATATTCTTCTTACCACTGTAATTCTAGCAAAGTAAACGCGCAAAGGGAAGGATTAAAACACCTTAACAGTAACATAAAGTATTCTCACAATCATGTGTTGATCAAAACCTGGAGAACTTAGGGAAAGGAGTAGATGTGGAACAAAAATAAACAGATAGAACCCCTCCAAAAAGAATAATCATACATAATAAAATCCATGGACAATAAATTGCGAACCTGAAATATAACACAAACATAACAGAATGGGCAAATTAACCAATTGTGGACCTGAGATATAACACAACCATAACGCAAGGGCAAGTTTTAAAACGACTCGAGGCACTCAAAATGCACTCCAGTTGTTTGTTGATTTTGGAGTTTCACTATCAAAGGATGTTCTTTTTGGAGTTTCAGCATCAAAAGATGTTTTGAATGGACCTGTGGAGCCAAATGGGTCGGAGACACTCCAGCTATCAGAATCTATTCTGGGAGTTTCAGAGACACCCCAGCTATTGTACTCGCTTCTGGGGGTTTCACTTTCATAAGATGACTTGAATGGCCCAGTAGATCCGAAGGAGTCTGGATCGTCAAATGAAGGGAAACCGGGGGAGGGATTGAAATCTTGAGTGCTTCTCATTGAGTCGAATCGGCTGAATGCTCCTGGGCCAACATCATAGTTGCTAGTGCTCCGCATAGAATCAAAACGTGAAAACTCCTTGCCATTATCAAAGTTACCTGTGCTACTCATTGAATCAAAGATAGAAAAGTCTCTGCCACCATCAAAATTGCTGCTGGTACTCATGGAATCAAAACGAGAGAATTCCTTGCTATGGTCAAAATCATTGCTGCTCCGCATTGAATCAAAACGACTAAATTCTCGGCCTTGATCAAAGTCACTGGTGCTGCGCATTGAATCAAAGCGTGCAAACTCCCTTTTACCAAAATCAAGGGTTGATGGTGTTTCCGGTGGTTGGAAAAGGCCACCATCACTCATGTTGAACGAATCGAATCTTGAGAATTTGTCAAATGAATAATCTGACCCTTGGCCATAAACGGGCGAGTTCCCACCGTTCAGAGGAGTACTGGGCACAGATTCATCAAATGAGAAAGTGCTTTTCTTTGGCAAACTCCACTCTGCTTGTGAAGACCCTGTTTTAATTGGATTTAGGTTGAAGTCCCCATAATCAAAAAAGCAGTTGTCACTGTGGTTCCCAGCATCAGTCTTCACGTGGTTCCCATTGTGAGTCTCCTGCAAAATACCCAGACGAGACCTCGTTACAATTCTGAGATAACATGATGGGGCCAAGTTAAATTACAAATTCGTCAATGATGAAGGCGAACAGCTGTTAGACCTATCTAGATTCTGGTGCACGATGCATGTCACTTTTTTGAGGTGCTTATATATGTGACAAACAAGCGTTTTTGCTGTATTTCCATGAGTAAGCAGAGGTCTAAAAAATTATGTAATACTTGGAATTCATGTTCCAAAAGCAACACAAATCTCCCATTCACACTTAATGTGTTACTGATAAAAATCGTCAGCAAACTGCCACTAATCTATTGAAACTGTATAGAACAGACTTGCTAACCTTTGCGGTAGTAGCACCACTGAAACCCCAAAGTGAATCTGCCTCTTCACTCGCATCAAACCTTCCCCATTTGGGCTCATCATGCCTGTTGTCTCCAGAATGAACTGAGTCTCCACCTTTGTGCTCACTGATCAAATTATTAAATGAAAGTTAAAATACGGCCAAAAAAAAGAGTGTAAACCAAAGTGCTGACATCCATGCCTCTATCGCTTCATAAAATGGCATGTCCAATTTAGGCACTCATTCAAATTTTTAAATCAATATAAAAAATGTAACTTGACCTAAAGTGATTGACAAATGTACAACTACAAACTAGTTTATTTAGCGCCATGAAAAAATTAAAAACAAATGCTTACATATGGTTCCGCTGAAAGACAAGAATAATATCTGATATCGTGGGGCAGCTATCAGTCCTATATGAATCATGTAATTTATTTTTCTAAATTAGTACCTTTCAGTCTTATCAAATCGTGGAGAGGCTTGTTCATGTTCACTTTTCTTGAAGTGCAAGTCCGTAGATTCTTTTGATGGACTTTCTGATGCGGTCCCTGCTGCAGGGCTACTGGGTGCACTTGTGACTCCACTGTCTTCAACTTTCTTATGGTCAGTTCCATTATCAACAGCCCCCTTATACTTGCTCGAAGATTTATCTGACTGGGGATTTTCGGCTGAAGGAGGAGGTGATTCACTTTCAGATGCGGGCACCTCCTTCGTGATGAGAGTAGATTTTGCCTTGAGGGGTGCTATAACATTTTTCACATCAATTGTGAGCTCCTTAACAAAGGAAAATCCTGAAAAGTGAAAATGACGAAAGAGTGAATCAAGAGAGTGCTCTTTTGCATCTTTTAACTGATGCTTGGCATCATCAGTGCACAGTAATGTCTACGAAGAAACATAGAAGACGAGACAAAAAGCTTTTGTATGGAAATGCAGCATTAAAGGTGCAAAGTTAATCAGATCAGTTCCTAAACTACACATCAAATTCAGATCATCTGTTGCAGCCCTCTGCAGAGGCAATCAGATCACCAAAACAACAATGTTTCTGCACATATAGAAAATGACGTCGTTTTATTAATTGCCAACTGCACAGTTTTAGGCATTAAAAGATTAAAACGGAATCATTTTTCGGTGCAGTATGCCTGCAGCACATGGTGGATCCTCTTCCATAAATCACCCACTACCCAAGCCTTAAACCTGTATCAGAGAGCGAAGGGCGTGGGGTATAAGAGCATACCTTCGTCTTCGAACTTATCCCAATCTTCATCCCAATCAGCAACCTCCTCTTGTATACCAGGTTGCCAACCTATGTAAATATGAATGAGATGAGTAAATAATTCCTAAACATAATTTCTTAACATCATATCCCATTAGAGTACAGTGATACATTGCTAAACATTCTTCTTCCCTTTTAATTTGTAATGGCAAAACCACTTAACATACGAAACTGTTATAAGTCCCTAACGAGCAGCAAAAGCATGTTACAAACTAGTTGTTTCCATATTCATTTTCAGATATGATATGGCAGCACCAAAAACTAAATAATTGAGGGGGCATTAAAGAAATGTACCAAATGGTAGCTCGACAAGAGAAGTTGGTCTTGCTCGTAATCCGTATTTCTTGCAGCGCTCATTCAAAGATTTTACCAATTCATCAATCTCCTGTTGAATATGATCAGCATGGGCCTACAAAACCAATATTTAAACAACTAAATGAATTATCACTGATGTTTGATTTTACACCCTATGCCACTTTTCAGTCATCATTAAAACCACCACCTGAGTGACACCATCATCTCCACCATCTTGTTCCATCTTAACAATTGACTTATATAACTCCATTTTCTTCTCCTGCAAATTGGGAAAAAAGGAATTGGATATCAGATGTATAACAGAAATTGCATGTCACGACACTTGAATAGAGCGCTGCCCATTATGTTTTGAAGCCAACCTGAATGTCCCGAAATGTAGCTTCTTCAATGGTTAACTTTGATGCAACATCCCCCATTTGCTTGTATTTCTCTTCATACTTCTTCGACAGCAACTCAACCTAAAATTTGCAAATGAGCAAGATTAATGAAAAGCTTTCCAAACATATAAGCCAAGACTTTAGGTGGCACCTCTCGTTTGTCGGCAGATGCTCTTTCTATGATCTCATTTATGTGATTGTCACATCTGCTCTTGTACAGCACCTGGTAAAAAAACCAAGATAAGTAGATTTAAAGAATGGATACAGCATTTTTAATGTACATGAAGCAAAACTTACAAGTTCTTGCATCTTAGCCCGGTAAAACTCAATTTTCTGCCTAGACTCCTTGATTTCTTTCTCCAACTCTTCCACCTTTCATACAAAAATTAAGCAGAGACAGATCAGTAAAATCAAATCACATACTCTGAACTAACTGAAGGAATTTTTTAACAGATATCCAGGTCAACAGTGCGCCATGATGTTTCTTATAGAAGTATAGTTGACTACTTGACTGCCAAGCAATACCATGTGCACGAAAAAAATCCTAGTTAATATGCAAGCAAATATCATGACACAATCACGATGTTGAAAATGGATATATCAAACCTAAAACCATATATGCTGCTATGACCCAAATTTGAAAAAGTAGTTTTCAATTTGTGAATCTGTAACTTCAGAAATCAACCTTCTTCTCAGATTCTGTTGCTTCATGGAATTTCGAGTTAAGTGCATCTTGCTCTTCTTTGCTAAGCTGGTCGACAAGATGTTTCTCCAAGATTGGCACTCTTGACTTTTGTTGATGAGTCTCTTCAGTAGTTGGAGGCGCAAGATCTGGCAATGGTTGTCTTGGTCCTGTTGAAGGTGGTCTTTCATGTCCACCAGGCTCAGGTTTGCCAGGTTGCTGTTGCTTAACTAATGTTGATTTCAAAATCCCAGTGTTGTATCCTGGTGGAGGTTGAACTATATTCCTAGAGTCAAGAAGGATGTTGTTTGGGAGTACTTGAGGGAGGGGTCGCCCTTCCCTAAACCGCTCCATCAGATAAAGTGCAATGCAAAATTCTTTGAGGGAAAGCATGCTATCATTATCCTGATCAGATAAGTCCCACACCTGCTTTAAGATTTCTGACATATTCAAAGAATATGTTCAGAGTTCAGATGCGGTAAGTAATATAGGATAAAAAGATTAAATAATAAATTTGAATTTGTTCGATATTAAAGAGGTATAACCTCAAAAGTTTGTGAGTATTGTTATAATACTTCGTCACTATAAAATAGGGGTATAAAAGACTCAATAAGATCAGCTCGTGAACATACTCGATCCAAAGCTAGCTCGATAATAAACAAGCCAAACTTGAATATAATTTCAAAGTTCATGAGGATGAGGATGAGGATGCTTCATTTGTTTATGTTTCTGAACAACTCTTCTATGGGCTCATTCAAAATCTCATCTAAAACTCGTTTATATCTCTCATATGAGCCTCGATTGTGAACTCCTTTAGAGGAGATTGTAACATAATTGTGAAGTTTTGAACTAAGCAATTGAGATTTTTAAACAAATAGCTTGTTAAAACCACATTTGAACTCATTTAAAAGTTTTTTTATAAATATTTAACTGAATCCAAAAGATAGAGCCCAGCTCACACTTGTAAAAATTAAGTAAGCCAAGCTCAAACTTGTATATTAAAAGCTAGTTAATACTCGGCTCGAGCCTGATCACAAAACTTCAACAAGCTAAATTCAAATAGTCAATACTCAGCTCGGCTTGTTTGCAGCCCTACTATGCCTCTACAGAATCCTTGGGATTATAATCAATACGAAGAAATTGGGTTATCTTTTTATAGTAGGATTGGATGAAGGCGTTCAAGGGTCTTGTGTGGCTTCGAGCGAACCCCTTATGCATATTGCTACGACCTTTCTCTTTGGCACTTTTTAGAAAACAATACTCAAAATATCGCAAATAATAACCACTACGAATGATGATCCAATGCTTACCTCTAGGTAGTCTCCAACTCAAGAACAAATCACGTGCCTGGATACCACCAATTTTTCCATCTCTATCTGTATCTACTTCTACAAAGACTCGGGTGTATTTCTGAATGTCAGACTGAGTAAGTTTGGGCCATGGAGTCTGTGAGTCACTCACGACACCTACATAAATAGTAAAATTTTCATTAAAATCAGCATACCGGGATTTAGCTGGCATAGTTTCCTCTGAAATTGGTAGTTAATAAATATGCATGGAAAAAGAAAAGAGAAAAAAATACAACGCTTCAATGTCGCATCACCAGGAACATTAGGAGGTCTGAAACTTCTATTTGGAATCTGTGGTTGCATCACAGGAGAAGTTCCAGGTGGTCTAGGTGGTCTTGCAGCCACCCCCGGCGGGGCTGAACCAGCTTGCATGCCAGCAAAACCACTTCCTTGGCTGGCTGGCTGTGAGGCTACCCCTACCAATGGCCTAGTAGAACCTGTGATCCCGACAAGGCCAGATACGCTGGGACCTAGTGACTGCTGATTGGGTCTGACCAAACCAGATCCATGAGACTGCTGATTGGGTCTGACCACAGAATTTCCAGGAGAAGGAGCACTTTGCAATGTCACATTTGCATTTGGTGGCGGTTGTGGTCCCCGAATACCAGGGTTTTGAGAGATTGGAAGCAGATTGTTGCCTATCTGATGGGGAGCAGGCGCAGAACCTGCAACTGGCTGTTGGGCTGGGACAGCGGAGAGATTAATCTGCGGTACAGGTATTTTAGTGGAAGCTGGTCCATATAAAGCTGCCTTCACTAAGTCTGGAGTTAGTTCTTTCTTGCTCTGTGCCACAGTAACTAGCTTCAGCGCGTTATAGAACTCTGCTCGACCTAGAAAGCCGATGCGATTTTGATCTGCATATGTCCAGATCTACATTGACAAACACACACTTCTGTAAGCTTAAACACTTCATAATCCCTATCCAAACAGCATGTCAAACAACTACCACACATGAAACAAAGATCCCTATCTTATTTAAAAGATTGAGCCACATAGTCCCCGGTTTCATTTTAAGTAAATTCTAATGACTTCTCCACACACTGATAGTTTTCCCTTTACACTTCCACGTTTAAACATTTCAAGCAACCACATCCATAAATGGGTCAGACACCCCAAGTGTAGCCAACTGAATTATAAAACCAATGTTAATTTAAGCAACTTCAGGTGAAATGAAGATCTTATATATGAAGCCAAACCACTAGCACAAACGCACCACCTCTGCCACCAATTAACCACAAAAAAAAACCACACTAAGTCACTAACGTATCTGTTTCTGATCTGCAAAACCAACTGCCCAGTCCAATCCAATCAAAAACTAAATACGTCTAACCTGGGCGAGAACATTCTTGGGCAAACCAGAAGCTTGTAAAAAAGCAACAGCCTCCTGTCCGCTAATCCGTCCATCACGATCCAAATCTGCTCTCCTAAAGTATGCATCAAAGAGATCCACATTTGCCGCTGGTCTCGGCGGCATCGCCATCTCCACCAAATCTCTCCACTCTCAGATTCCCTACTTCGCAAACATCATCCGCAAACTCCAATCGACACACAAATCCGACCTCCTCTCTCCCAATACAAAACCCTATCTCCAACGGATGACGTCCTGCAGCCAAACAGAAACAAGCAAGAAGAGATAATTGGCGAGTGGATGGAAAATCGACGACTCCAAAATCGAATCGGCAACCGCTGGAGAGATGCGTGACTCGAGGAATTGACGTCGGTATCGGCGTCGGCGACCAACCGATCGATGGATCGAAGAAGAGTGTAGAGGTTTTGCCGTTGTTGATTTGTAGCTGAATCAATGATGATGATTATTATGCAAATGCTTTCGTCAGTTTTTTTTCCCCTTCTATTTTTTCTGCTAAAAGACACATCAAAGATTATCATCGAAAAAAACGACAGAGATTCGCTGCGTTTTGAGCATTTGCTGCTTTTATACATAGAGGACAGTATTACAACTTGGATTTTATTAATAACTAAAAGGGTATTTTGAAACTGATCATTTCATTAAGGAAAAACCAAAGGATTTTTAAATTTCTAACTATAAAAATTCACATATAAAATATATATAACAGAATCGGATTGGGAGCGTCACGGTTCGGTTCGGTCTCGGTTGGTTCGGTTCGATTTGAAATCTGTCGATTCGGTTTGGTTCCAGTTGTTTGGTTCGGTTCGGTTTGGTTTGAAATCGATTGGTTTGGTTCGGTTTTAAATGTTAGTGGATCAGTTCGGTTTTTCGGTTTCAAATTTTAAAAAACCGATGACTAATAATTTGGTTCGATTTTTAATTTTTCTCGAACAGGACCGATCCAAACTCATCGGTTCGATATGTAACAGAATAGGATGCCCGTACGACGTCCCCTGCGGTTCGGTTAAATTCGGTTCGATTTCAAATTTTTAAAAATCGTTCGGTTTTCAGTTTCATATTTTAAAAAGGAATGACTAATAATTTGGTTCGATTTGTAATATTTCTCGAACCGAACCGTCGGGACGACAGATACCTTTACTCGTATAAAATTAAAAGAATACAGATTTTCATTAAGCCCCATTAATTCAGTTAAACCCCGTCAGCACATGAATAGCACCATTAACGGTTATAATTTTTAAAGTTCAACATTTTAAAGTTTAACGTATTCAAATTTAATATATTAAAATTTTTCCGAAACTTTACAAGATAAATTTTATTATATTGAACTTTAACATTTTGAATTTCAGTAGATTGAACTTTAGTGCGTTAAACTTTTTAATTCTTTTTTAAAACAATATATCTAAAATGGATCTAAAATTAAACTTTATACATTTTTACAATTGATTATGAAATCTGATTTTTAAATATTAATTCAATTACAGAAAATAATTAAAATAAGTAAAAATAAAAAATAAGCAAAATAAGTAAAAATAAAAATTAATGTATTTGAAGAGAGAGATTGTGGGTAAAGTCTTGCTTGAGATTAAGTGGAACACATGAAGAGTAACGTGAGAATAGATGAAAATTTTGGTTAGATCATTATATCCTTGCACCTCTTAAAATTGTGACACGTGTCACTTTTTATTATCAATTTTTCTAATTGATTTGGGCTCCAGATCAGACAACAATGAGAAAGTTTTCGGAATTCTCACATGAAAAATCGTTCATTATAATCATTTTTGAAGTTTCCAATCCAAAATGACATATAAATATAATGATTTTTTTAGTGGAGTATATGGCTCCAATCAACAATTTTTTTTTCCAAATTTTCGTCTCTCCATATTCTTATATATTTTCTATCCAATCATTTATTTTAATTTCAATTATAGATCACTTAAAAAAATCTCAATTGTAAACCATGATTTTATTTCTTGTAAAATCACCCGTTTGAAACTCAAATTTTCTTGACAACATGTAGTAATTATAGTAGAAAACTACAGTTTTACAAAATAAAATAGCAGTTTCAAATTGCGGTTTTGTTTTTCATAATATCATCGGTTTGAATTTGAAACTGTGATTTTTTTCGGAAAAACTGCCGTTTATAAATGTAACTTTCTCTAATGTAAAATCGAAATTAAAATAAATGGTAACGTAAAAAAATAGAAAAATATGAAGGTATGTAAAAAAATAAAAAAAATTCCACCCAGCAAGCCTTACATACGCCACTGTGGCTAATGACTATTAAAATTTTATTTTTACTTTTCTATGTCATGCCACAATTATTCATAGGGAATAGAGATTCGGTGCTGCGCAGCACTTTGCTGCGAGAACAAAACGACGTCGTTTTGTGCTCACAGCAAAGCGCTGCGCAGCACCGGATCCGTGTCCACTCATAAGTTAGGTTCATCCGAGAATCACTTGGAATCTTTTACTTTTGAGTGGGTTGTGACATTCACATTTGAAGAAACTACAGCAAATGATCCGAATCATTGAGATCTAAAACAAAACACTTAGGCTGTGTTTGAATTAGGAAAAAATTTGAGAGAAAATGATAAGAAATCTCTTGTTTGGTTTAGAGAAAATTGAGGATGAAAAATTATATGAAAAATTAGATGAAAATTTTGAAGAAAATTTTGTTTAATTTAAAGATTGTTTTAGTACTTTCTACCAAATTTTTCATTTTAAACCAAATAAGAGGAAAATAAGATTGATTTTAAAAAGAATTTATTTTTCCTCATATTTTCCTTTCCGTCCAACTTTTCTCAAACCAAACACAGCCTAAGACTTTGTTTGGTTTACGGAAATTTTGAGGGAAAATGAGTTGGAATCCCTTGTTTGGTTAAGGAAAAATTGAAAATGGAAAACTAAATGGAAAGTTAGATGAAAAATTTGAAGAAAAATTTGTTTAATTTAAAGAATGTTTTTGTAATTTATATAAAATTTTCCACTCCAAGCCAAACAAGGGAAAATAAGATGGATTTTAGGAGGAATTCATTTTCCCTCATATTTTCCTTTCCCTCGAACTTTCTTCAAACCAAACACAGCCTTAGGGAAAGTTATGTGGAAAGAAAAATTAGGCGGAAAGTTAAAGAAATTCTTTGTTTGGTTTAGATGGAAAATTTTATGGAAAGTTTTTTGATGAAAATGATACGGTCCTAAGCCATGAAACTTTTCATTGTGCGGAAAATTTTGATTAATAATAAGAAATGACATTTTCGTTTAAATTTTTCATGCTAAACAAACAAATGAAAAATGAAATGAATTCCAAAAATTTGGTTTTCATTCTATTTTTCATCCAATTTTCTTTTCCATGAACCTTTTCCTAAGCCAAACACACCCTTAAGATCAGCCGCGTGAAGCTGATGAAGGCATGGAGGTTCGGAAAGAAGCCATCTCCATAGCTGCTAAGCTGACTAAAAACAAAACATACTCGAAAAATCGTGTGTAGATACAAATTTAAGTAGAGCTGCCACATGGATCAGGCTCCACAACTGCATTTGCACATAGAAATGCACCTCTTGCATTCTCCCAAACTGGGCTGCCCACCCTTGTAATCGCATCTCTTGCTGCACTCGTCTCTGGCCGTGCCATTCCACAAGCACTGAGCCATGCAGCGCAGCAGAGGGGCGCACTTTGTACACCCAAACTTGAGCTGATTCACTATGCATGTCCTGCATTCCTTGCCTCCGTGAGATCCGCTGCAGTCGGCATTATTAGCGAGTGAAGTGGCAGGAGAGCTAGCAAGCAACAGCCAGAGGACCAGGAGAGTGACCACCACCACAGCAAACTTGACCATCTTTGAATGGGCTTTCTGAGGAGCTCGGAGTGGAGGGTTTGAAAGGGTGTGTTGGGAATGACTGTCTGCGTGTGGGAAAGTAAGGCTTTTGTGTTGTTTTCTGGTGGATGTATTAATTTGGGCTGGCATTGAATTGTCATAATCAATGCCTCCCAGTCTCAGATGCCTATGATGTTGCGCAATGTGTTCCTACTACCATCTCGAGCCATTATGTGCTTTGGTTGCTCAATGCTTCTTCTACATCTTCTGACACAGGAGCTTAGCTCTGACTAGAGCTATCTCCCCAATAAATGTGTCCAAAACGAAACACAATGCATGATTAACACTGCCTGATACATATGTTCATTTCACAGTTTGGAAGTGCACAAATTAAAGTCAACTTTGGTACGCTAGTTGGCAAAGCAAAAGATTAACTAAGAATCATACACAGCTAGGCCAGCAAATTCAAGATGGGCACAATGGCTCTTTACGACCTTGTCGCTTATGATCACTTATAACAGACGGAATCAGTATTCAACCATACAACTCAGGCTCAACATTGGGAGCCTGAGCAAGATGACCTGATAGCACATGTTGAACAAATTAATACAAAGTGGCAATTGCAGTTCGCCTAATAGGATCTCTTCAGTCCCACTACAAGAAAGTATACACCAGAAAACAAACAAGGAATGATACAAGAGCAAGATATCGGACCAGTGACGGTATTATGTTGAGCCCATAGCAAGTGGCCGCAGCGAAAAATTGATTGCATGGCAATCCTATTCTCCTTCACTCAGAATGGGCACAATGAGCGGGTTCAGCTGTGCAAGGTATACGATAGCCCACCTGAGAAGCATCGAAAATAAATTACAATTGAAATCAATGGAAAATAGAAGTTTTGTAACGCCACGAAGTAAAAACTATACTATAAAAAGATAACATATGCATGACCTAGTTCTGATTATGAAGCCGTAGTCAATTTTTTGTGGCAAAGAGTACTTCCCAAATCAACCGATCAACCACTAGTAAACAAAAACTAGTGGTTTCTGAGTTCATTTGAGGAGGCAATTGAGCCATGGATACAGATACTGAGACAGTAAATGTTGATAACCAAACAAAACTCTAGCAAGGCAAAACTAACACATGGCTGCAAAGGTAAGAATCTAAGGAAATAATCCCAAAAAAATTGGATAAATAGCAAATTCATTAAGGTTTCACAAGAGGTGCGGAAAAATTAATGCACAAACATGGCAATTGAAATACAAATCGATAAAGGTGTGTCTTTTTATACAAATTTCGATTATGCACATAAAATTTAAAATAACGTCAGAACTTACATCAACCAGCAACAAACTGTTGCAGTAACAACCAGTGTGAGATGCAACCTGTGGATAAAACCAGTTAAGTCATTATTGAAGTTAGGACTTTGAATATCACAAATCGCAAGTAAAACATGGAAAACTTGCAGCTTGTCCTAGAACGAAATGGTTGGGAGGATAGACAAAAATTCATCATAGAAGCAGTGCCTCACGTGACTGAAAATCTGAAAATACTAACTCATCGATTAAAACCACAAAAGGGTATCTCATTTGGACTCTAAGTACAGCACTGACAATGTCACTAAAGGAATACGCACAGCATCTCAAAGCATTCTTAATATTTTTTGATAAAATTACACAGGCACGAGAAAATATCCATAGAAAATGCTAAAAGTGCAACAACAGACTCTTCATATGCAGCATGATGAAAACATAATCAATTGTTTGGTAGATGAACATATCATTAGGAAAACCCTAAACAGCTAAACTTCACCAATCTGAACAAACCACTGGATCAACTCCATCCAAATTCCAAACAGCTCTTTTTTTCATCATCACACAGCACAAGAGTCCAACCTTCTCACTTACCCAAATCGTACAACGCTAACAACGGTTGCCACTAACCCACCAAGAGATCAAATTTTCACCCTCGACAAATTAATAACACAAATCAATTAACGACTTACAGATTAGCAGAAGCCCCTTTGTTGCAGCAGATTCTCATAAGAAGCGCCATAATGACTCCGACCATCGCAAATATCAGCGTAGTCACCGCAAACCCCATCTCACTCGATCCTCTTACTCCGCTCCCTCAAATCGAACCCCAAACCCTTCCTATCAAAATCCGAAAATCAAAATTCAATCACGCATCAGAAATCGACAGATAGAGCGATTGCTGACCTCTCGATTCCGATTAGGATCCGGTCCGACAGCGATCGAAATTCCTCAACTGAGTAGATTTAAAGCTTCGTCGTCGTTTTTCGTTTCTGATTGGTGTTGATGATTGTGATTCGGATCTGCAAATCACAACTGGGCTCGACGTGGTGTTAAACGAGCTCAGACTGCAATCCAAGGCCCAATTAGCCTATGCCCCATTATTCTTTAGATATTTTTTTCTTCAGACGATATTTAGTATAAATATTAAATTTATAAGGGTGCGTTTGGTTTGAGAAAAATTTGGTGAAAAAAAATTTTGATTGAAAATGAATTCTTTCATGAAATTCATCATATTCTTTATTGTTTGGTTTGAGAGAAAAAAAGTTTATTCGATCAGCATAGATTATAAATTTACATTAAATTTTTTTTATAAAGATGGTGATGTGTCATGATGTAAATCTGTGGCATTAACACAAATTTATTTTTAAATTTATCTCAATTAGAATGCCTTTTAAGTTGTGTTGTATCATGAATACATTTTTATATAAAAAAACAGGCTTGTCAAATATATAAGCATATAAGTTACGTGTATTTAATAACATATTCAGATGATTTTTGAAAATTTTATGATTTTTAGCATTTTTAAGTTTTTAGATTTTTAACATTTCATATTTCTAGGTCTTTAATGTTTTAAGTTTATTCAAAAACCATGTACCCTGAAACTTAAAACCCTAGAACTTTTGATTTTAAAATTATAAAACGACTAAAAATCTGAAACCTTAAAATTTACAAAAAAATCCTAAAATACTAAAAACCCAAAATCATAAAATCTCAAGCTTTTAATAAGCCGCTAAAAGGGTGTTATTTACACTAGTACACGAGAGATTAAAGAAGACTCTTTTCGTGTGTGCATTAGACAACGTTCTGGAAGCACCATCATGTTTGAGGCATTTTAAACCAAATTTTGGTCTTAAATCAACTCAAACATCTTTCTTATTTAATTTTTTTTTAGGTTTTGAACCAAATTTGACTTTAAAACCTCGAAATTGCACAAGAACCATGTTCAAAATATTTTAAATCTAAGTTTGGCCTTAACTAAACTTAAACATCATTATCATTTGATTTTGAAGGTTTTAAATAAGTTTGATTCAAAACAACAAAAATTGCATGAGAACCATGTTCGAGACATTTTCAATCTAAGTTT
>NQLW01000063.1:336276-382678 GCA_002312845.1 Kalanchoe fedtschenkoi | reverse complement strand
AGGATCCAAAGAGGAAGATATTCAAACAGAAGCATGAGTCGGCAAGGAAAGATGTTGAACGTGCATTTGGGGTGCTGCAATCTCGTTGGGCTATTGTACGTGGTCCTGCACGATTCTGGTATAAAAATCATATACGTGATATCATGTATGCTTGCATCATTTTGCATAATATGATCATTGAAGATGAAGGAGATGCGGCTGTGAACTGGGTAGATGAAGAAGGAGAACCTCCAGTAAATCCAACTCAAGGACCTGCTCCTCAATTTCACCAATACATTCAGAGACAAGCTGAGCTTCGTGATAGAGATACTCATCACAAACTTCGAGCTGATCTGGTCGAACATATTTGGCAACAATTCGGAGACCTTGATTTGAATTAAGTGCAAGTTGTCATATTATATATATTATTGAGTGTTATTTTATTTATTTTAAGCTTGAAATGTACTAAATTGAATGTTACGTTTAATACGTTATTATTTTTATGGTTTGATGAAATATTTTATTATTTAAATTTTTTAACATATAAATATAAAAAAAGTAACATGAATTAATAATTATAAATAATTAAATATTTAATGAATTTAGAAAAGATTTAATTAATATAATATGAAAAGATAGAAAAAAAGTATAATATGACATGTGGGTCGCATGAACAGAGGTTTGAGAGGTTTGTTTCAATAGGAGTTTAAGTTTGTGAAAAAGAAATTTATGACAATGTTGAGTTGGCATGACACAAATCTGACGTGGCATGACACAAACCAATTTTTTGGTTTGTTTCAATGGGATGCCCTAAGGTTGCGTTTGGTAGTAAGGATAAGTAGCAGGATAGGATAATTAATATTTTATCACACGTTTGGTTGGATATCAGTTAAATTATTAATAATACAGGGATTAAAATTTACTCTTTGACATCCCGTATTATTTATCCTTCATTTTGAGGTGAATTTATTTATCCCGATCAGAAAAGAAAAGATGATAATTTAACATTCCTAATATACCCTTCTCCCCCAACCTACAATGCGTGGCTAAATTCGATGCCGATCCGCGCCACCTCATCATCGACCGCCGTGCGTCGCGCAGATCGAGGTATGGTGAAGACGACGCATTGTCGAAGTATGTGAAATTGACCAAAGAGCATACCGGCCCGATTGAGGATATTCAATCTGGAGAGCTTAGTCGGTCTATGGATCTTGATTTTTTTGTGCATTTCATAGAATCAGAGATGGCTGGAAGAAACCAAAATCTCCTCAATTTGTAGTGGGAGGCAATCGTCAAAAATTACAACTGCGACCGCCTCAACGATGATGTCCAGCGGTAGAAAATCTCATTTCATTGCTTCATTGGGGTGGAATGTCAGTGTCTGGTAATCAAGCATATCAATCTCTGCTATGTTTAATTTCGAGTCTAATTTTAGAGCTGGTGTGTGTATTTGTGGTTGTGTGTCTTCATTTCATCTAGCGTTTAGCATGTTTGATTCACCATAAATAAAGCTGCTTGAACAAAAAATAAGTTGGTTGACAAACTCAGACCCACACACCCACCATTTCTTTGTCATTTGTGTTGATTTAAGAATTAGTTGTTATGTTCATTTGCTTGATAAGAGGTAGCAGAGTTGTTGGTTAATATACATGACAATCTTCAGCTCTTTTAGTTTCTTTTGGTAGATGATCCATCCAGGCTTTGGTATCCATCAAAATTTATCTGGTCTTCATTATTATTTCTATGGTTTCGATTTCGGCAGTGATGAGTGCAGCTGAGCAGAGAGTTGTAGATGTGTTTTCTTCTACCAGTCGATTCATGGTTAGGCGAATGGATTTGCAGCGCAAAGGGGCACACTTGTGCTCGTGAGTCTCATCTTTCTTGATTTTTATTCTCGGTTATTTTTCCTAAATCCGCATTTGCTTCGTTGTTTATGTTCTTGAACTCATCTTTGTGAGACTATGATGGGACTACAAATGAAAGTTTTTGCTCCATTTTTGTTTTAATTACATGTTGTTTATTGCTGACATTTAAAACTAACTAAGCAGCACATTTTACAGAATATTTCTCAGAAAATTCAGTAGCCTGCATGTCCTTCGATAATATCTTCTCCTCGATACAACAATTGCTGATCCCTGACAATTAATCACGGGTTGTATGTTCCCAATTTCATGTATATAAGCTTTCACCATAGAAGCCTCGACATGTCTCTTGTTTGTACATTTCTTCTTCAACACATGCATATACCTCTCGAATGGATACATCCATCTATATTGAATTGGACCACCTAACACAGCTTCCTCGGCAAGGTGAACTATCAAATGCTCTATGGAGTCCCAAAAATTGGGAGAAAATTAGATTTCCAATTTACACAAAGCTACGCCTATGCTTTATGGAAACTAGTTAGACGCTCCACACAGAGTGCGGAAGCACATATTTTCTGAAAA
Source organism: Kalanchoe fedtschenkoi (assembly GCA_002312845.1). Lineage (NCBI taxonomy): Eukaryota > Viridiplantae > Streptophyta > Magnoliopsida > Saxifragales > Crassulaceae > Kalanchoe > Kalanchoe fedtschenkoi. Next base: position 380,252 of record NQLW01000063.1, on the reverse strand, counting down.
ATGTGGATAATTCTGACACTGACTTCCATATTTGCTGTGGAAGCAAGCAATGAAATGCAATGGGCAGCAGCACTTCCATGAAAACATGACAATCATGACTCTTCTTCATTCCCACCAGCTTGTGATTGTCTTCATCAACACAGGTAGCCAAGTTGGACACGAAACCATTTTGAAATCTCAGTTGTTTGATCCGCTGACATACTTCAACGACATCAGCATCATCTAACACATATTTGGCCTTTGGTGAGTATAATTTGTTATTTCCTAAGGTTACTGCATCAAGTGATTTTCGATTGTAAATAGCAGCGATGTCTTTTCCGGATTTGAGATTGTCATTCGTATATTTGGCCACCTTCATAATTGTGTTAAATAAGTTATCGAACACATTTTTGTCTATGTGAATAACGTATAAATTGTGTCATAGCATATTATGCTTCTAGTATGAAAAATCCCAAAAGATGTTTTTTTTTTGTTCAGTTGTGACTCTGACCATTTCCCGGGAGTTTTCCGGCCATAGATGTGTCAATGATTCTCGGAAAATGACTGATCTCCTCACTTATAACATCCTCGCCAGAAATTCTCACCGACTGCTGTCCTCCCTCCGTAATGTTTTTCCGAAACAACACTTTATTTCGCTTATACGGATAATTTCTTAGTAGGAACTTGTGGTAGCAGTCAAATTAAGTTGTCTTCCTACAATTGTGAAGATAGTATCCAACATTTTGATGCATGCAAACCGGACATGCGAGTTTTTCTTGTGTCTTTCAACCCGAAAGCATGGCGTATACGGAGAAGTCGTAATAGTCCACATCAAGGCAGCGCACATTTGAAAGTTTGAACCTTCTGAGGCGTCAAATGATTAGAAACCAATTTTTCACAGAAGTTTAAGCTCATCAATAAGAGGTTGCAGATAGACATCAATCTTCTTACCCGGACCTCGCGGACCAGGAATCATGCACGTCAAGGATAGATAGCGTTGCTTCATGCACAACCAGGGGATAAATTGTATGGAGTAACAATCACCGATAAACATGAGTATGACTTGTCACCAATTCCAAAGAAATGAGCGATTCCATCGGTGCATAAACCGAGCCTCATATTTCGAGGATCTTCAGCAAACTCCACGTACGTATTATCAAAAACCTTCCATGCCTTAGCATCAGATGGATGCGTCATTACACATGGGTCGATCCTTTTTTATTCCTTATGCCAACGCATATGCCTTGCGGTTTCGGCAGATTGGAATAATCTAATGAGCCATGGAATTAATGATATGAAGAACATATTTTTACGAGCAACCACGCCGCCGATCAAGCCACTCTTCTGTTTGTATCTGGTTTCACCACAAAATTTACATGTGCTGAGATTTTCATCATCTTTATAAAATAACATGTCGTTTCTCGCACAAGCATCAATTTTGATGTACGGGTGCTCAAACCTCACAGCGATCGACCTTCTTTGTCTCGTAAAAATTGTGAGGAAAAGTGTTATTCTCCGACAGTAGATCGCGGAACAAAACACGTAGCTCATCATATGTACTTTCTGACATGTAAGATATTGACTTTATGTTCAACATCCTCATGTTCACCGATATATCTATATGAGAAGAAGCATTTCCAGGCCATAGTGGTTATCCTCCAAATTGATCCTGATACATAGTTGTGTCTCCCTCTCCACCACTAGTGGTTGCTCCGGGATCAGTAGTAAAGGGATACAGTTGTGTGATGTGGGTATAGTAACAATGAGGTCCTTCGGTCGGTTCATACCGCGGAATATTAGAAGATCCTGAACCAAAATAAAAATTCGATGGATACATTTCCCAGCGTGCTTTCCGTGAGAAGTCCAGTTGAAATAATCACTAATAAACCCCGCACTCAGTAGATATTCTTTCACGATTTCTAGCGGCTGTCATTTCTTATTGTTACATTTTTTACAGGGACAAAATATCTGACCGACAAACACCGCCCCATTCGCAAGAGCTGAGTTAATAAATTCTTCAACTCCGTCAATGTATGCCGATATGTTTCGGTGACCATACATCCATGAACGATGATACATTAATGCATTCATATTATACATCATCGACATTCATATTGCACTGTCAATTGATCGTAATTAAAATACTTGTAAAATGACCCCCAAATTACGTAAATTTTTATGACAAAAAGGTCATCACATCTTTTTAACCATTATGTTGTTCAATTACATACATGTTATATCTCCTGTTCATCAATTACATTAATTATTTTTATTCCAACTTCAAATTCATTTATTTAATTTTAAATTGTGAACTTCATACTTAATTAACATAAATTTTGACTACAAAAACAATTAAGTATGCCTCAATATATAATTGTTTCCATTAAAAATAAATATGCCTTAATAATTAATAAAAAATTGACTACAAATGTTTAAATTTTAATTAAATAGATGAGACAAGCATATATAATTAGGATTAGCTCAAGTTATAATTTATGTTAGGCTTGGTCATCGGTTCGGTTCGGTTTGGTTCAAAACCGAACCGAATTGGAACATAATTCTATTATTCAATTTTCTATTTTCAAAACCAAAAATGAAATTGATATGTAACGGTTCGGTTGTAGACCGAATTGATTTTTTTCGGTGCGGTTTGGTTCGCCGAAAAACCAATTAAAGTAATTTTTAAATAAAAATATATCTTAATAATGTTTTAACTCATAATAAATTTATACAAAATGAGAAATTAATATTTTTTTATTTGTTAAAAAATTATTTATTAAGTGGTTTAATAAATAATTTTGACATTCAAATATAATTTTATCATTATTTTAATTATTCAGTTTTCGATTCGGTTTAATATATTATTATCAAAACTGATAACGAACCGTAATAATTTTAATATTTCAGATTGGTTTGAAAATGGATTTATTAACCATCAAAACCAATCTTTTTTAAACTGAACTTGAATTGGTTAGGTTCGGTTTTCAGTTTTCACCATATGGTGGCAGCCCTAATTTATCTACTTTATCGAATTACCTGACTGTTTATAATTTTAAAATTATAATAACAAACAAAAATTACATGAAAAATCAATCAAATCTGTCTAATTAACTGATATATATAACATGAATACTCAAAAATACAAAATAAAAATAAACTAACCTTCAAATACTTAATCAACGGAAAAATCAGATTGATGGAGATGATGGACGGAACGATATGATCACAGGGCCGGATCCGGAGGAGTGAATGGATGACTTCAAACAAATTTGAGCAGGTGGAAGGAAAGGTGAAATATGAAGATATTGTCGGATGAAGGGTTGGGAGGAGGTGAAGATATAGGCGTGGCGGATGGAAGGGGTTGATGTTGCATTAGATGTTAGTGGACCGCAGACCAGTGGCGGAGCCAGGAATTTTACTCCGGGGTATAAAAAATTACATATGATCTCTGTTCAAAATACCTTACAAATTGGTTCGTCGAGTTTTCATATTTTGAAAACGACATAGTACACTTTCATCAGTAACATGTGAGAAAATATCATTTTCAATGAAGGTTATTAAACTATCGTTCAATAGTTGATCACCCATACTATTTCTCAACTTGTTCTTCACAAAATTCATTGCTGAAAACACCCTTTCCACACTTGTTGTTGCCACCGGAAGAATCAATACTAGCTTTAGGAGCAAATACACTTCTTTGTGTGTCTTGTGTTTGTTTGTTTCAACGAGCATGCAAGATAAGCCACTTAGATCTTCTACTTGCTGAAATCTGACATCATTCCTCAAGTCATTTATATACAGCTGAAGATGAAAATGAAGTTTCTACTTGTATTTTTTTAATATTTGTTATCTTTTTAATATCAAATTAGTAGGTCAGTTTCATATTTACAATTTATTTTGGTGTATAATAGACTAAATTGAGTTTTATTAAGTAATTTGAATTATGTTGACATAATTTTATTTATATTGAAATAATTTTAACTAAATGAGGGTACAAAATATTTTATTGGGGGTACAAAATTTTTAATTTGAGGGTACAAATAATATAAAATTAATATTTTTATATGGCTTAAAAGGTATTTGGATTGGATTTGGGTGGACAATTGTCCCCACTGTCCACCCAGTCCCTCCGCCAGCAGACCGCATGATGATAGGAATCGCAGGATGACAGGGATTTTTGAAAAGATTCCTCACGCGGCTGTGTACAATATTTTAAAAAAACCGAACCGAATACGAAAAGAAAGGGAAATAGCCCGAAATCCCTACCCAACCCGAAAATCATTCTATCATACAATCCAAATGACCTGAAATTTTATACTAAATTATAATATTTCCAAAAATATTGAGAAAAAGATCCGATAAAAAAATATAATATCCGGAAAAATCCGACAAAAATACTCCTAAATCAGCCGACAATTGTAAAATTAAATAAAATAAATGAATTCCGAAAAAAATCAGAAAAGGGTCCGATAAAACAAAAATATCCGACAAATTTCTGTAAATATCCCGAAAAAACTTTAAAATAAAATATTATAACATAAATCTGAAACAAGAAAAAAACAAATCCGAAAATATTCCGAAATATTATCTAAATTAAACTGCAGCTAAGATAAATCCAAAATAAAATCGAACATATAAATCCGAAATAATATCGAAAAATATTCAAAGAAAATAAAATCGAAAAAATTATTCCAAAACAAAAAAATCTGAAATTGCATCGACACAAAACCAAAATTATTATAAATTCAAAACAAGCAAAAATAAGCCCGACATATTTTATCCGAAACAAAACACGATAGATCCGAAAATGGTTATTGGAATATTTAATATGAACCATGCTCGATATTTGTTCCGAACTTGGTCCGAAACAATTCCTACATTCTGTCACCCGTGTTTGGTCCACAACCAGCCCGAAACTTATAACCCCAAGTTGATCCGAAACTATTTTGAAATCATTCCGAAACACACGTGGTCTAGGTTTTTTTTAAAGATATAACTCTTTCTCATCTGGTGTAAGTCGTTCTATCATCAAATTGAACAATATCATTTTTTTCACATATAACAAAATAACGTTATTTCATACTCAATCATCCATAATAAATTCCCAACAAATTTAAAAATATTAATTGTTCAACGAATCAAACACGCAATCGTAAATGACATTTAAAATAATGAAAATTTATCTCATATTTTTTTTTATAGTTTGAATATTTCGAACCATAAATGATGAAGTAATACTAGTTCATAAACCATTTTAATGTTTTTTCCTTTTTTTGTTGCGTCATTATTTGTACCACATTAAACACAACGTCGTGACATATTTATGACCTCTGTTTTAAAGAGTGTAAAATCGTCATAGAATCTATCTATTTAAGTGGCCATGATCATACCCACCTACAGATACAATTTTATATATGGCCATTATTAACCAAATCATTTAACCATCTGTCTCTGTGTCTCCTATTCTCTTCTTCAATTTTAACTCTCAACTCCCAACCACCAGCCTTTATAAAAACTTGCAACGCACCAGTCAGTTAAGACTTTGTTTGGTTTAGAAATAGTTTGGAGAAAAACAAATTATGGGATAAAATTTAGAAAGATTTCATACAGTTTGGTTACAGAGAAAAATGACAAGAAAAGTATCAAATCACTAATTTAACCTATTTTCCCTTTTAATTTTCTTTTCTTTCTACTTTTTCTAACCAAATAAAAATTATAATTTTTTCAAAATTTTTCTTTCCATCTAACTTCCCGTAAAGGGAAATTTTTTCTCAACTTTCACTCGCTAGCCTGCCCACCCTAATCATATTGAATCCTAACTTCCTAAGGCAATTATTAGAAGGGATAAAATTCAAAATGGGTCCTGAACTATCACCACTTACCTAATTGCGGCTAGAACTACCATGATTTCCAAAAAGGGTGCAATAAAAAAAATTGAACTGATTCTCTTAATTAAAATTTACCATTATATTCCTAACATAATATTATTACAAGACATACATTTGTGTGAGAAAACTACGTCATTTGGTTATCAAAATAAATTATATCATTTTGCGCAATAAAGAAAATGACGTCTTTTGATAACCAAATGATGTAATTTTCACACACAAATCTATACCTTATAATAATATTAGGTTTGTAATGTAATGGTAAATTTTAATTTAGAAAATCTATCCAATTTTTTTTTCATTGCACTTTTTTTAAAAATCATGGTAGTTCTGATCGCAATTGGGTAAATGGTGATAATTGAGGACCCTTTTTAAATTTTTCCTATTAGAATGGTTCTGTGCAACAATCTTAGGCTGGTCACGCATTTTGCCCGGATATAACGGCACCTCAATCGCTACGCTACCCCAACATGTATGCTGATTGTGTAGTGGATACATTACCTCCTCAAGAAGATCCTTTGTTGCAACTAGCCATAACGGTCACAATTTCTTCTATAATATTACAAGAGGACTCGTAGAGTTACAAGGAAATGTTTATAAATGTGAGCTAGAGAGATTTTAAAACTAAATACAATTAGTTTTAAAACTAAATACTTGACCATCTCATTCAACACCCTCTCAATCTGTTGCTAAGTCTCCTCAGTATGACCGTAGTGAAGAGTTTGTTCTCGAAACTCAACCAGCATTATATATTGTCCTAGCCTCTTCTTCTCAAAAAATTAATGTGAAGGATGCTCTGATGATTATCCAAGATGATTTCACACCAGTCAGTTCCAAAAAGGAACCTAAAGGTAAAAAAAAAATACTAATAATGATTTCACACCAGATTAAAGATGTTTTTAATCCAATCCATTCCTTATCATCACGGATTAACAGAGTTTGGGAAGCTAGAGTGAATTTAGATCACTTACTTAGCCTAATTTGGTGGTCATTCTTTGTATTCTTTTTCCTTAATTAAAAGCATCTTTCTCTAAAAAATTATCATCGTCCAACGCTTTTTGTGTTTGATCCCTAACTTAATAAATTATAAATTATTTTTAACTTGTATTAGACGATCCTCGCTTGCGAGGTGCAAAAATTCAACACATTAATGTATACTCAGACTCAAATTTATATATATCATGCATGGCCTAAAATCAAATAGATACATCCATTTGATACTTAAACTTAAACTCATACATATTACACATCTAGCTCAAACTCATACATCATACATCCATTTTGAAAAATTTATTCACAATGACAAAACTCATACTATACAGCATACCATATCAAACTCACAAATTCAATTCAAAATGATTCACAAACTTTTACAAATAATCAAACTCATACAAACTTTAATTTGATTCACAATAACACAACCATAAATAACTATACACACATTTCATCATTCACAAACTCAAACAAACTCATTTCATCGAACCATTTCATCAAACCAAACAACCAAACTCATACAAATAAAAAACCTAAAATCTCCACGCACAATCAACATTATGCTCAATTAAAACTAAATAAAAAATTGAAGTGCAAATTTCTTCAAAGTTCATGAGACTTATTTGGAGGTGTTGGGGAATTTGGTGGTGGAGGTGGGGTGCCGTAGTTTGGAGGCTGTGTGAGAGGAAGGAAAAGGTTGTGGAGCTTTCGGCGGAGGAGGGAGGTGGGGTGGCACGGAAGTGGAGAGTTTAAATTAAGGTGGCTGCAAATATGGCTGGAAACTTATTGAAAAATTTTGTCCACTTCCAATTACTCATTGATATTTAAATTAAATGTCCCGCAAAAACACTACATGATCATCAGAATGCTCCAAAATTGACCGAAGTTTGTTCGGCCAATTTCGGTCAAACTTTAAAAATATTTAATAATCATCTCAAAGCATCATATTTGGCTGGTGACAGCCGGAACGGGCCAAAAAATCATCAAAAACTTTTCTATCAACTTTTAATAACTATTTTATGTTGAATTTTCGGGTTGGCTCATATTGGATTGTATCCCCATTGTGACTCAAAAGCCCAGGCTTGTAAGTCATGGTTCAACAATCCAATATAAGTCACCTTCTCTTCCCCTCACTAGCCGGTGTGGGATATTTCGCCAAGTGACATACTCAATAATCTCCCCCTCACTTGGGGAAATATCACATGCTCCCCCTCGATCAATACTTCGCTATGCCCCTCTTTGTGGCATGCGTCTTCATCGTAGGTGCGCCCTCTGCGTCTCCCCCACTCTCTGGGGTCCGACCTACATCTTAGTCGCCCTGCGACTCTCTCTGGCCCAGCCAGTTCACTCGCACTCTTTGCGAGCCACTCTCGCCGCCCTGCGGCGTCCTTCATTCTTGGGGTGCCTCAACTCGTTTCCTTGGCCTCAACACTTATCTCTGGTCCCGGATTGAACCGTCGGCTCTGATACCATGTTGAATTTTCGGGTCGGCTCATATTGGATTGTATCCCCATTGTGACTCAAAAGCCTAGGCTTGTAAGTCATGGTTCAACAATCCAATATAAGTCACCTTCTCTTCCCCTCACTAGCTGATGTGGGATATTTCGCCAAGTGACATACTCTACATTTTACTTTTGACCAAAAAACAAAGGTTAATGTTGATGGTGATGCTACATAATCGTACTAGCTAATTTATGTTTTTTCTGTAGGTACCACTGGATACTGTAAGTTCCTTTTCCATTGTCAGAGCATCGGGTATGAATTATGCTCTCAATAACAAATCATTCTATATATAGTTCAAGTTGTCAATATGAGTTAATTTCCTATTTAAAGTTTAATTTAAACTACTCTTTATTGATAAACCATTTTGATATGGCTTGGAACATCTTTATTTTAAAACTTTGTATATATAGTTTATCAAATAATGGAGTCCCTCTGTTATAGGTATTTTTTTGTTGTATTACGAACCTATTTTTCAGAAATTTGTCAAATTTGCATTATATTGACATTTTGCATACATGTATTCCAAAGTTAATAAATCATATTATATTGTACGATGACCGCATGTAGAGCTAGATGTCTCCAAATATCTTAAAAAGATTGTTATTAATAGATTTCAAAGGCATGACTAAACATCGTCATATCTTGAACAATTAAGATATTTCTAATCATTTAATTTTTAATTGCATGTATTGTCGGTTGAATCAGCTCAATGGATTGAATCTATGTGATCCAATTATTCTCATCCAATTTGAATCCACCAATGAGCAGGCATGGATAAGTCTATGAACAATTAACTTCATCTTGATGATGAATCCACCAATGAGCAGGCGTCGACAAGTCTTTCAACAATTAACTCCATCTTAATGATGTGATATTTGATTAAGATAATGATATCTCATTAATTATGGGTACCGACAGCTCTTGTAATAATTTCTTGCAATAAAGAGAGATAAGGAGACGACAAAAACTGTTCCATTTATGGCTGACTACTTTTTGGGTCAACCATGTACTCCTCTACTCCCCCATATCTAAGGGCATCCCCATCAAAGAGATTTGTGTTAACTTACAAATCGTTTCATTTCGTTGTGAAAAATAATTTTTAATTTTCTAATATAATATCATTTCGTCTATATGAAATTGTTCGTCAATGGATAATATACGACATTTTTAAGTATACGACGTTTTTAACTTAAAAACACCGTACAAAGTATATATTATACAGGACGTTTCCAATTTAAAAACGTCGTATAAAGTATATCATATACGATGTTTTTAAATTAGAAACGTCGTACATGGTATGTTATTTAAAATTTGAAAATCATTAATTATAAACAATTTTATACCATAAACAATCTTATCAAAATCTTTAAACGGATTAAAAAATTTTATTATTTAATTTTTTTATCATATAAATGTAAAAAGGAAATAATTAATTATAAAATATCAAATATTAAATTAATTCAGAAAATGTTTAATTAACATAATATGAAAAAGGTAGAAAAGTGTATGTTAATTGTTATGACACATTAGTTCATGCGTAAAGGTTTAAAAGATTTGATTCAATATGAAGATAAGTTTGTGAAAAGAAGATTTATAACAAAACTGAATTGACATGACACAAATCTGATTGATATGACATAAACCTCTTTTAATTTGTTTTGATGTGGATGCTTTAATGCATAATTTAACTTATAGATTGAGTGGATGAAAAATATAGTAATAATAATTATGTTGGTCAAATTTAATTGATATTTATTTGATGTATTTTTTAACATTTCATGTAAGCTATAAAATATGATATATTATTACTAGTCTAAACAGATTTTTTTAAGAATTATGATGATGATGATATTAATTTTTTACTTTTTAAATTAGATGAAAATATTTAATATGCATTGAATATATTTAATGAAAAATAAAAATAAACATATATACATTATTTAAATACAGGAAGCGATTTTCCAAAATGATAAGTACATTTTTCAAGAAGTCAATGGATATGCTCAACTCAAGAAGTCACTGGATATTTAGGATAGGGAGCTGAAATGAGACAAGTTGTTTGAAGAAATAGTGAATGGATGCACTTCCATGGAATGACCTAAAAATGGAGCCATTTCTTACACTCTCAATGAACTCCCCAACTGCCGCATATTCTTCAAACATCCGAGCCTCCACCGTACCACGATGCAACTCCGGCACAAACAGCCACGCTGCAGTGCTAAAAACAAACCAAATCGTCAAGCTGGCCGACAATATCCTCGGAACCCGCCATTTCCCGTTCAACCGCCGCCTCACGGTCGTTTCTGCCACCACGCACGCCCCGTGTAACAAGAATAAGGCGGTTATTTTGCCGGTGGGGTGCAACCTATTTAAGTAGTAGTCAATCAGCTCATGCATTACGGCCGACACGCCGAATGTGGCCATGACAGCGACTCGCTGGGCGTTCGTCCGGCCTAATAGGCCCGAGGAACGGCTCATGACGGGCTCGTAGACGGTAAGTCGGAGAATGTCGGAGACCATTAAGTTCCATCTCCTGCCCCAAAATTCTTGCAACGAGGTGGTTCGATGAGGGTCATTGAACTGCGGCTCGAGCTCCATCCCTAGCCCGGCTCGAGCCGCGGCTCTAACCACGACAAACATAAACTCAACCATCAAATAGAAATGAAAACATTTTAAAAAATTCACAGCCGTTGGATGGAGTTGATCTCGGAACGCGAAGAGCTTGACCACCACCGCCATCAATGCGGCCCTGCCGGCATACCACATGGCCGGTTTCAAACTGGGTGGAGCACTTTCTTCGACAGTATTCTGTTTTGGGGTGATTTTGATGGGGAGGGACGCCGCAGCGCAGAAGCAGGCGAGCGAGATCGAAGGGTCGGATGCGAGAGGGCCTTTGTCTAAGGCGAAGAGGAGGAGCTTGAAAGTGGCGAGCCAGGAGATGAAGAATCCGATGATGCCCGAGAAGTGGACGGAGGTGAGACGGAGAGGCAGGAGCAGGAAGAGAACCACCACCGGCGAAATGAATAATAATCTCAACTTTCCCGGGGAGACGAGCTTCCCGGTAAAGAAGCAGTAAGTTAGGGATGCGTAGACAATGAGCCATGTTTGGATGAATCTGATGATTTCACTCTCAGGCTCCATGCATGCAAGAAGCTCCTTGCTACTTCCGCACCTTCTTTCTACTTGTGGCTGGCTAGGTTGATTTTTCTTCGAGAGCCTTCCTCTGTTAAATGGCCTCAATATGATGTGATTGCTGCATCTGGATGATACTGGAAGGTGGATGATACTGGAAGGTGGATAGGTGTTAAATGCTGGTGAAAAATGTAGTTTCTGACAATTGTTTTAAATGTTATACAGAATAATTATTTCACAAAAAAATCAAAAAGGAGTTTTTAAAGATTTTAATGTTTCAGCATTTTAGGAGTTTCATTTTTAATGTTAATTTTCACGAAGTTCCACAAAACCAAAAATTTAAAAACCCTAAAACTTTTAATGCTAAAACCGAAAAAATTACAACTTTAAAACTTAAAATACTAAAAAAACAAAAAACTTATCAGTTGTTGTATGTAAATAAACTTGCAACTGTTAATATATACATGTAGTGTAAAGTTTTTGTATCATTATAATAACAAGTTGTAAATTTATAACTACATCTTTGTCACTAATACAAAATTCATGTAAATAAACTTATGAAATTGTGTGGGGTAATTAGTGTATGTGTATGAGCTGAATTTCTAATGAGTTTAGCCAGTCAGTAGCCAGACGCCAGCTGCATGCCATTGAATGAACGAACTATTGTCAAACTCTTCAGGATCACACTATCACATTTATTGTTCATATTTGTTTCTTGTTAGGGTAACCCTACATATATAACTTAAAGCAACCTCCTAAAAATGTCAGTAAACATGTCACTAGTATAAGTTTAACTGGGAGATCGAGAGTAACCCTACATAACTGCATAACTCAAATGCCGCCTTGTGAAAAACCAGCACAGGTGCTCTATTCCTGATCTCCAACCAACCTCCAAAAAATTGATTATGTGACCATTATAATTATAAGGGACAGGGGAGAAAAGATCGTTTTGCTATTATTTTTCGCTTTACTATAATTTTAGGATTTGTAGATTTTTAGGGTTTCTGAACACTTGGGTTTAAAATTTTCGGATTTTAGGGTTAAGGCTTCAGTTTTCTAGAATTTAAATTTTTAGGATATTTAAAACTATGTCCTCAACATTCTAAAATCCTTAAACAAAAAAAAAAAAGCAAAATAATGTTATTTTGTCCAATGTCTTACCTAATTAATATATGATGTTACCTTATATTTGGTAACTCGTATGTATAAAGTGTCAGAAAAAGTTCAACTCAAATTAATTTCAATGTCGATAAAAAATATAAGCCATTTATAAAAATTAAAAAAACATAAAAAGTTAAGCCGTAGACCGCGTTTATAATCATAAACTGTTGTAGAAAGTCCGCATATGTAATCAACAATGTTTGTAACTAATAAGCATCATACAAAATCTTTCCATGTCTCACTTCATTGTGTTAAGTGAGTATAATGTCAGAAGAGAATAAATGACCTTATTTATATATTGCAATGAAATATATTATAAAATCATCATCACTACTACAAAATAGGGGTTTCAATCACATTTCTGACCTTTTTTAACCACGTTTGTCAAACGTGATTAATACTCGCGTAAATAAAGATCAAATGCCAAATGTGACAAAATAAAGATATTTAATCATGTTTACTAGGTAAGAAAAACGTTATTAAAGAAGGCTATTTAATTTTTCATCACATTTACTACCAATCAAACAAACGTACCAAAAAAATAAAAATCTTTAATCACATTTTTTACGTGGCATAATGATAGAATGTGCATAATAACATAACTCAAATGCTCATTAGGTGCCTTGTGAAATTAACACCAGCAGAGGTTGATATCTTGAGTTAGTGTGTCCATGCCGCTTTGTACTGGCATGAGACATTTGAATTCAAGCAAGCGGCACTATTTCTTTTTTCCGCTCATACTAAGCACGGGAGTAGTTCGTTTCTCCAGAATTGCATCGTCTCTCCTCTTCAAGTGCAAGCTCCTCTACGCAGTCGTTTCAAACCACAAATGAACCAAAATGTGACTAATTTTGGGGAGAAACGATACCATCTAATGCACACTAATGTGTTTACAGATCACATTCAATCTCCTAATACGAAAATTCTAAACTTCTTAATCAAAAACACTATTCCAAACAATATCTTTTAACCTTTCAAATATCTAATTCATAAATATTTTCAAGATCTATATATTGTCAAGATATAATTTCTCCATAAAATATAAGAGAGAATTTTTCAAATCTCGTGATTGTGAAGCTATCTTTGTCACCACCACATATAAGGAATTAAATTCCTTGCAGTTAAATTAAGTAGTTTTGTTTGTCATTAGCTACTCATAAAATGACATGTGTATAATAGAAATGAGAAAAAATTAAAAAATAAATAACTTTACACATGTCAGTTTATGATTGGTTAATGACAAGCAATACGTCGTTCCATCATACTGACAACATATTGCTTGACTGCATTAGGATATATTAATAGTCTTTGTAATGAACTGATTGGTCGCATGTATGAAATTTGGAGGAAGAAAAATACTAATTTATTTACTGTTATGAAAACATAATGAAAAATACTAGACAAATAATGAAGGTTGCAAAAGGGCGTTATACTCATGTTCCGAAGGAGATATAAATAATGAAGGCACATGTTGTTATTGGATGTGTGACAATAAGTAATAATGATGCAACCTGCACAATATGCTGACTCGCACATATTGCTTTAGTGTGGCGTCAGCAGCTCGTCTGGAGACTTTTTATGTGTTTAGCGAATCATGTCATGCACACAACCCTATAGTCTTTCCTGTCTGAGGATCCATCTCCAACAACTATATGCAGTATGAAGTGTAGTCAGTTCTGCTTACTCCTTGCTATCACGTGACCATCCCAATTGGCAAATCCTTGAATGTAATTGTCGTCATCTCCCATCCACTGAAATAAAATGTTTGTGTTTTTCTTCATCATCGCTCAATCAATGCAGACATAATAAGAAGGCCAATCTAGTGGAATGTTTTGAAGTCCTCGCGTAAGACCCTGCTCTGACTACTAATGGTGCAAACCAAGGGTGCAAATCTAAGTACATTCGGTGATGGTGCACATGATATATGCGATCAAGCCCTCCCCCATATGATGATAGACAAGGCATCTCCTACTCGTTCAAAAGCGTAATTTTGCTGGGTGATCCATCGTAGATAAAGCCATTCAAAAATATATCTTTCTTGGTCAGAAATTTGGAAAAAAAAAGTGGTCGGAAGACTGTCGGAAAAAAGAATTCTTTTAGTTTTTGGGCGACTTATTTTCAAAAGAAAAAATTTACTAGAACAACGTCGCTGATAATATTTCTTAGCATGTTTAGCCTAGTTTTGTGCACCCCTTTAGGAAGCTTATAGGCCATTTTCCAGCCAGATAGATTAGGCAACTTTCCTGGCCTTTTGGGCCAATTTTGCTGCCAAAACTCGACTCCGATGTTTTTGCGACCAAATTTTTGCCAGGCTAGCTTTTACCATTTTCGAACAAAAAAAAAAATTAAAAAATTGAATATCTTAATTTTGGATTATTTGAAAATTAAAAAAGCTTGTTTTTTTAAGTGTAAAAAAATACAGTAATAATTTCTATTTTAATGACTTTAAATGTCCATGGAGGGACAATATAAAGAGTTGAGCTTTAGAGAAAAGATGGAAGTAATTGGCACTACTACAGATTTCAGCTATTACCACGCTTTCAATTATCACGCTTTAACATTTTACCACGCTTATTACAACAAGCGTGGTAATTAATCAAATAAAGCGTGGTAATTAGTGTGAACGAAATTAGCGCAGAATCTATTACCACGCTTCTAAAAAGAAAGCGTGGTAATAGGTTAAGTTCAAAACGGTAGCCGTTTTGATCATTACTTATAACCACGCTTTTGGATTGAAAAGAGTGGTAACAGACGGATGAAGAAACGATGCTGTCTTTTGGCCGAACCTATTACCACGCTTGTTGATAAAAAGAGTGATAATAGGTATAATGTCCAATACGTCGTCGTCTCTTCATCAGTCTACTACCACGCTTAATGATATAAAGCGTGGTAATTGATTTAAGTTTTTTATCAACAACCACGCTTTTATTTAAAAGCGTGGTAATAGATTTAATTACCACCACGCTTTTGATCAAAAGCGTGGTTATTGGTGATCAACATACATTTACTATAATTAAATTAAATATTATAAGTAATAAAAATAATATACATAAACGTCAAGAAAATAAATATTAAAAGCGTTAGAGTATCCTAATATATTTAAATATATTTTAATACGTTTTTTAGTTACAAATTTTGAATCAAAAGCATGGTGATAGGAGTAACTATTACCACGCTTGTACCAACAAGCGTGGTGATAGGATGAGACACACAACCGCTATAAAAAAGTCCGTGCATCAGCCTAAAAACAGAGTTTTATTTCCTTGTTATTTTAGTAGTTATCGCTCTGATGTACTTGGACAAGATTTTGGGTTGTTTTTGAATAGATTTAAATTGTGAATGTTCTTTTATTAGTAACATTTGACGTATATTTGACTTTGACTTTTCTTCGCTGAGGCTTGTTTGACTAAAAGTCAAAAGGACAAGTCAAACGCCATCGCGATCCTTTTTTTTCGGATCAGAAGAGAATAAATGACTCTATTTATATATTGAATGAAATATATTATGATCGGACATGAAAATCAGTCACACTACAATAAAATAGGGGTTTCAATCATGTTTCTGACCCATTTTTAACTACGTTTGTCAAACGTGATTAATGCTCGCGTGAATAAAGATCAAGTGTCAAGTGTGAGAAAATAAAAATATTTAATCATGTTTACTAGGTAATTCTTGAGTTACTGTCCAACACTCAAAAGGTGCCGCTTTGTACTGCTGGCATGAGACATTTGAATTCAAGCAAGCGGCACTATTTCTTTTTTCCGCTCAAACTAAGCACGGGAGTAGTTCGTTTCTCCAGAATTGCATCGTCTCTCCTCTTCAAGTGCAAGCTCCTCTGCGCAGTCGTTTTATTTGAATTGAGAAGATGGCCTGCGCGCCATCTGAAATGTCATCATTATGTCTGTAAATGATGCAATCTTACAACTTATTTTTCCTCTTGTCGATTGTGGTATTTATAGCCTTTGCCTCCCAGTAAACGCAAATTTTGTGCTTATAATAAGATGGATCGAGATGTTATTTAGACTTCTATCTCAGTATATGATCAAGAAACCCTAACTTTTGGTTTCATGGTTTTTATCAGAGCTGCAATCATTCAAAAATAACATTTCATTCTGGTATATTTATTCCTCTCAACCTTATTTTTCAGTTTTGGCTCAAATCAATTAGCTATCTTTTCAGTATTGTTCGATTCTTGGTCGAATTCTACTCTGAATCAAAGGCAAATCTTGATGAAAAATGACAAATTCATCTGAAGTTATACTTCTTGTTACTGCAAATTCAAATGAAAACAATATTGAATCTGGAAAGTATCTAAGTCGAGATATCGTGATATTTGACAATTGAGTTCAAGACATCCTTAATTAATATGTCAAATCTTGTGAACCTTGTGACACTAATATAACTACTATAGTTCTAACTGGATTTGATAATTTCGAATTATAAAAGAGAAGCATTGCTGTTGCATTATCTATAAGAAATAAATTGGGAGTCTTGTATGGAATTGCCAAAACCAAGTGTTGCATCTAATTTTGGTCGATTACTCTAGTGCCAATGGAATTGTGTTGTTGCATGGATCACTAATTCTCTAACTTCAAGGATTGCCAAGTTGGTTATATGTACATCATAGATGCATATGTGAACTTTGGAATGAGCTTGTTATAAGGCGTTTAGTAAGAGTCGCCTATATCGACTTCTTAGTAAGTTCAGGATTATAAGCGCCGTCTAATGTATATCTTAAAATGACACTTGTTAGTCACAAGCGTCCTCTTAAGATTACAAAAATAACAGTGTTTGGTTCTAAAAGCGTCGTCTTTGATTCATAACGTTAGACAGTGTTTATGATCCATAAACGTCGTCAATTTTTAGATTTAAAATTATTTAATATTTAATCATTATACTGAGCTAAAGACCATAAGACTACATCTAACGTTATTTTTTATCATTTTTTATTTTTCTTTATAATGAGATGATTGACATTCTTCTCTTAAATCCCAAATAAACCCAAAATCCCATTCTGGAATCCTCGTCTGCGATCCGGAATAATCACGACTCTCCTCCTTGGGGGACGATGCAGAGATGGCGGGAGTCGATAAAAAGAGCGAGAGTGGTCAGAGCAAGATTGTGGAGGTGAGCATTCTTGCGATGATGTGCAGTCCTAAAATGAGCTCAAGTCCCGATTTATAAGTCCGCGTAAGATTTCATCAATATGACCAGATCTGGAAGATTTGGGAAAAAATGAACAGATCTGAAATATCATCTTTGATTCTTAAATCGACTTGAGCTCTTATCAGACAATATCTAAAAATAGGCTCTATCCTAGAATAGTTTTACATAAAAAAGGAGGAGCAGACAGCAACAAGAGATTCAGAATGAGTACAAGAAGACAGTGAGGTGGGAAGGTCATATGAAGAGGGAGCAAATGAGAGCTGTCATTAAGACATAATCGACATGGATGGAGATGAGGAATAGAGGCGACATCTATCCAATTGATTCGATGAACTGAAAGAGAATAAAAATTACTATCAAAATATATAATTTGAAATTGAATAGCAAGTGTCATTAGGTTGATAATCACTGTGAATCATTAATAACTTCAAATCTGACGGCCCATAGATGAATTTTACTGTTTTGTTTAATATTTATGCCAAAGTATACTGATAGGGCAATAAGTTACCTATTTTATGTACTTATACTTATTATATTTGAGTCGTTTTCGTGTGATTATGGGTAATTTATAATTGATTTTGTCTCTTGTAGGTTAAATATGAAGAAAAGTGGTTTCAGAAGAGGAAAAGTACGAAAAGGATGTAAATTGGAGAAAAATACAAATGAAGGGACCAATTTGTAAATCTACCAAACTTTATGGGTTAATCCGTAATGAAGAGAAACTTCAGGGGTCAATATGCAATTAAGGAAAACATCAGGGTTCACAATCGTAATTTCCAGAAGTTATAGGGCCAAATTATAAGTATGAAAAACAAGAGGGGCCGGATTGTAATTTTTCAAAGTTTGGGGCTGACTTTACAACTGGTGGAACTTCAGGGACTAAAGTGCAATTTCAAAAAGTTAGTTGACCAGAATTGACCGTACTGACCAGAGTTGACCGAGCTGACTTTGACCAGTCTGACCGGATTGAGCAACTTTGACTGGTGGATAATTATCGTTTCATATTTTGATTTGGGCCACAATTATCGTCATAAAGCATATAGGATTTCTATTACAGGAAGACATATCAATTATAAATATAAGTTTTGGGTTCAAATCCTAACAAGTCTGGCATCACATCACATCTTCCTGCCAGAAGGGCGAGAGGACGAATTCCGTTCAGAGTGGAAGCTTCAGGAGACTAAGCTTTCCTCTACCATTATTGTTTTACTTTCATAATTATTTTATGATTGTTATTTCACAATTATGCGTAGTGAGTAGTCGTCTCTGTCATAGAATCCTACGGATCCTAGGTTGTGTGTAAATTCAACTTTTTAAGTTTATTAATTAAGTATATTTTTCATCCATGTTGCCAATGCTTCTTTGAATGTTATTGCGTATGTTTATTATTTTAGGGACGCCTTTATATTATCATGTGTAGTTATTCACAGTTTAAATATGCATGGTTTAAGAACTTAGTTTAGTATATAATCTATTACCCTCTAAGGTAGGATACTCCATCCCACAAAGACCAGAATCGGGATGAGTTGGATATTTTACTTAGTTGTAGTCAATGACCCTAGTCAATCGAAGACCAGAATCTGGAGTTGGCCTAGGAATATTGAGTAGTTTATTTATCTTGCTGCATGCTTAGGAAATATTAGTGTATCACACTTTGACTATTATTTGTGAACTACGAAGACTAGAATCGAGAAACAATACAATAAGAAATCAATTGTAGTCAATAATTTACTGCGTAGGAACACCCACAAGTCGAATTTGCATGTGAATTATTGAGTGATACGCCGTATTATTGAAATTGCATGATTAATTTGCGCCTGAATCACTTGATTAGTTTTGCATACAACATAGGTGAAGTAGATCTTAAGATGCTTATCTTCTCTGTTCGATTCTATTTCTGTGTCATTACTTTCAATTTTTGTTTTTAATTAATTAGTTTAAAACAACTTCCACTCGTTTGTCTACAATTAAATAGATATTAATTAGGTTAATAGCGCCTAGCAAGCCTTGTGCTCCTCTTGGTTCGACTCGATACTTGCCGATTTTATTTGACTGCAGTGATCCCTGAAACATAAAATTGACAAATATATAGGGTCAAAAATACGTTTGTCATATACCTAGTCACTTTTGAAAATAAAATATAAAATTTTGACTTTAGAAGACGCTTTAAGATTATAAACGCCGTCTAAGGTTATTTTAACTTTAGAAGACACTTTAAAGTCATAAACGGAATTTAATACCTTAAAATGCTGTCTAAAGTGGATCACTTTCAGAAAACAAATGTTAACCAAAACATCACAGTTTTTAGAAACATTATTTTAGATGGTGCTTATGAATTATAAGCGTCACCTATAGTGTAAGCATCGCCTAATGTAAGTGTGTCATATGTTTCTTATGTAATAGTGAGTTTTTTCAATTCTAATAACATGTCGATGTTAATTATTTAGATTTCTACCTCAATGTGATCAGAAAATGTTAGCTTTGATTTCACGGGTGCCATCCTCCTGACGTCCAAGCGACCTTCTAAAGATGTCATCTGAGCTTAGTGATTGCGTGACTCGTGAAACACACCAGCGCAGGCGTTCTCCTCCTCACCTCCATGCAACCTTTCTGAAGATGTTTTTTGACTTTCACTATTAAAGATTTGGATTATAATTAGGGATTATGGGATATAAATTAAGTAATGAATCGGGCAAAACAACATAGTTTTGCTTCTTCTTTTTTCATTTTAAGGTTTTATGATGTTTATAGCATAGTTTTAAATACAACAAAATCTAAAAAATAAAAAAGTATAAACCATAAACCCTATAATCCAAAAATCCTAAACTTTAAGTGTATGAAATCCCTAGAAAACCCTAAACTCACAAAATCTTAAAATTTGAAAATTCTAAAACTCTAAAACTCGATAATCCTAATATTCTAGCATGCTAGAACCCTAAAATCTCTAAAACGAAAAGAAAAAAAACTAGCAAAACTATATAATTTGACCCGACCCCTCACTAAGGGATATGAGGTGTCACCTCATAGCCCATTTTCCCTTAGAATTAATCATTTTTAGTTGATTATTATTAAGGATATAATCATGCTTCAAGTAAATAATTGTCATTATAGCCTTAAATAAATGTTGGCAATAAATCTCAGGCAGAAATGGGATAGTTCAGAACCATTATTACCGTATTTGGAACATTGTAAACGCGGCAAATATAAAGACTTCATTAAAACTAAGGTTATGCTAGATAACATTAATATCATGCTTCAGAAAGAAAGTGCGGTAAAAGACTGATTGGAGAAAAGAAGATAGCTGATTATGATTCGTGGCAGTGGCCGAGTCAAAAAAAAAATTTCAGGCGGCCAAAAGTATATAATAAGAAATTTGGGGGATAAAATTAAAATTTTCGTTGAAATTATACATATAAATTTATTTTTATGTATATAATTTATTTTTACCCTAGGTAGAAGAATTTTAGGTGGGATTCGGGAGAGGGGCTGCGTCTGCCCCCTCTTCCCCCAGTGGACCCGCCTATGATTCGTGGTGATAAATTTTTCATAAGTCAGATCATTTAGATGAAAAAATTTATCACCGTGCTTCTAATAATGAAACAAAGTAATAAAATTAGATTGAAATTTTTATTAAATTAAGGAATGTTTTATAATTTTCTTTCCCCTTCATTTTCCTCGGACAAAAAGCAGCCAAAATTTTCCTATCTAGAGCACCTAACACATGCTCATGCAATTGTGGGTTTTAATTAAAATTTTAGAAATTAGCATTTTTTTTAAAAAAAAGTTAGATATATATTTAATGAGATGATTACTGATGTTGAGGTTCTGGTTGACTTGTTTGCCGACTGCTATGAATGAACAAATATCACTTTCTTGCCATAAAAGTTCAATTATGTTGGCGGCCTTAAAGTATGTATTTTTTGTGTCTTAAAACAATAGTCGTTTAATGTTAATTTCATTAAACTAAAAAATATTAATAATAGTACTGAACAAATTTAATGTATTTAACGTTTAACTTTTCAAGATAGGTGAAAATATTAATATTTTAAATTAATAAATAAAAGTTTACAAACACATTATGGTTAAATAACAAGTAAATAAAGATAGAAAAAATAACTACTAATTTATTAAATAAATATTTATTTAAAATAATATGTCTCATCTCTCAATAGATTTATAGTTTCAGTGTTTATCTTTTTGTTGGTCAACAAATATAATAATAAAATAAAAACATAAAACTTTTCAATTTATGTGCGTGAAAAATTAAATGCGGACATATTTGCGGACAAGATAATTCGATTCCCCCTAAATTTTATGTGTGTTTCACATTAATTAATTAATCATTAAATATATTGATTAGTCAATTCAGTATTAATATAAATTATTAATAATATAGTAATTGTTAAACCGGTTAACATGCAAATTGATCGGTTTATATATTGATTTTCACCAGTTTAGTCTACTCGCTTTTTACTGTGCGGATTGTAAATATACAGGAGTTAGGGTATTCACTATACGGTTAAAATCGTTAATCGAATTCGGTTAACCGAAAATTTTAACTGCGGTTAACCAAATTCGGTTAACCGAGAAATTCAATTCGGTTAACGGTTAAGGTTATTTGTTTTTTCGGTTAACCGATTAACCGAATAAAAATAAAAGTATTAATATTAAATATAAAAACATTATAATATTAATATTAAATATTAAAATGAAATATAAAATTATAAAATCATTAATATTAATAAAAATTAAATATAAAAATACTGAATATAATATTAATATTAATTTAACAAAATTAATCGAACTTTTGGTTATTCGGTTAATCAGTTAAATTAACCGAAATTAACCGAATTTTCGGTTAACTGAATATTCAGTTAACTGAAAATTCGGTTCGGTTAATGATTAATATCTGACGATCGGTTAACCGAATAAAAAATTCGATTGGTTATTAACCGATTGTTCACCCCTAAACAGGAGTAGTCATTAGTCTGTGGTTTGATGGTAACCAAGGCGAGGGGTGATATTTAATTTTTGCAATCAAGGTAAGAATTCTACGCTAATATTTTTACTACAATAGGTACAATAATAAAAAAGAAAATACGCACGCAACTAAAGAATTACACGCTAATTGGACGTGTGTAAATATAAAAAAATTATTAATACAAAAAAAAATAAAATTAAAAGTAAATTTATGTAATTTTAAATGGAGATTTTTGTAATTAATAATTAATTTAATATAGATTAAGATCAAATTTATTAATTGAGAAAAAAACATTAGTAAATGTTCATGAGATAAATTGCCATCACTCTAAAAATACATATTTTCTTCAAAAACTTAGTTGAAAAAGTGTTTGAAAGATTGTCAAAAAAATTTCGATGGTTTTCCATTCATTATTTTTTGAACGGCGCCACCAATAATATTATCCGATATGTTTTCAACTATTTTCTAATTATTTCTTCTGATCATGTATCGATCAGTTTCTTTCCAGACTGAACGGACAACTTTTTCAATCATTTTGCGGCTACTTTATTGAAGAACTCTTCTGCTCAATGTTTTATGACCATTTTTTGACCACATTTCGGCTAGAAAAGCTGTGTCCTTTCCCGACTATTTTTTGACAACAACTAAAAAATTAAAAAAATGAATATTATAATATTTTATCGGCTTCGAAACTCCGAAAATGGTTTCAAATTGAACAAAGACTAAATAATGTCAGAAATTAGGGGCTTGAATGTTTATTCCATGTAATGTTAAAAGAATATTAATTAAAAAATGTAGAGTTCAACTTTAGAAAAACGACGATGGTGATTGAATGGTGTCCCCAAGCCAATCTCCAAGTTTGCTATGTGACTCAAATTAACATTTGATCACATTTAAACTTTGATTTGGTTCTAACACGAGGCACATAACAATCTCAACGAGTACTTACTAATGTCACATACCTTAAACAGTCAAATAATTTTTTGAAATATGGAGAACCGTAATACTTTGGAGCCAACCTAAATATCAGGAAATGACTTTGGGCTTTGGATTCGAGGTCAGCTAAGTAGTGTCATCCAGGTTTGAATTCGTGATCAGTCAGACCCACATGACGACTGACACCAACACCAATTTAGCTAGCTTACTTAGGATAAACAATCAAACATTAGTTACTTCATTATTATAAATATTATTTTACACCATTAATAATTTTATTCATTTTATATTTTACAACGTTGGTATTGACTAGATTGGAAGTTGAATCTTACATTAGATAGGTTATTACTAAATTACTATTTTAATACGAATAAAAAAATATATTTGATTTAGTATTAGTTACCTTATATAATCGGAAAAAATTTGAGAACAATAATTAAGGAGAATTCACGAGGAAATTTTCTTGAGTGGTGAAGGTTTTTTTGTAGCTTTTTTAGTTAGAGAAAATATATTGAAGAGATGAGAGGTTCATATTGAGGAGTTTTGACTAGAGGACGTTCATTCTTGTTAGATATATATCTATCGTAGAGATCCTGGATGTAAGTTTTTGTTGAGAGCCAAACTACGTCAAAATATAACATGTTTCTTTTGTTTTTATCTACTTTTATTGTGTGTTGGAGTGCGTGCTTCGTGTAATTGTTTCGTCTTGTAGCTTTGCTTCGCCAGTGCCTCTACTCTTATTTTAAAGCGTGATAATAGGTGATGTACCTATTATCAGGCTTTGTACTTTACCATTTACGATGCTCCCTTTCACCACGTTTATCAAACGTGGTAATTGGTTATTGTTAAACGTAGTAAAAAATATATTAACCTGTGTAGGGCATATATAATAATAACAATAATTTTTTTCCATAATTGATACATACATACTCTTTTAATGAGTATTGATCATACTAAAGATTGAACTGCGTATTTGCATACTGACTTTCAAATCATCACACATATATAACCAGCATAGAGCCAAAACCTCATGTGACAAAGGACTTCACTAAAAACCGCGTTAGTAACCAAAAATATCTTGAAAGTAAGAAAGACACTTATGCGGCGCTTTGACCCAGTAAACACCGTACTGTAGTACATTCAAACATATTATTTAATGGGTCAAAATACCGTGTAAAGTAACGCATATGTATATAGTGTCTGAACCCATTAAACGTCGTGGTCAACCAAAACGGTGCAGCTTCTCCATGCTTCATCATATATGACATTTTTAGGTCAAAAACGTTGTATATATCTAAACATCGTATACTGTCCTAAAAGAAAATACCGCCTATAAACAAAAATGTGATATTGGAATCACAAAAATGGCGAGCAAAGATGAAGAAGCCGGTGGCGCCCGATTGTAATAATATCCAAATAAATAAATAAACAAATAAATAGAATATGTATGATAATATATACTGATAAAATTCAATTTGGCTTATGGAAGCCCAAGCATAAACAAGCACATGCCCAAGAAAATCATTGGCTCAATATAAGTATTTAAAAGTAAATGAATGGATAATAGAATGGGATAAAACCCAAAAGGGGTTCTAAACTATCACCACTTACCCAATTGCGATCAGAACTACTATGATTTTCGAAAAAGGTGCATGAAAAAAAAACTAGACTGATTTTCTAAAATAAAATTTACCATTACATTCCTAAACTAATATTATTATAAGACTTAGGTTTGTGTGCGAAAATTACGTCGTTTGGTTATCAAAATAAATTATATCGTTTTGCGCACATAAAGAAAACGACGTGTTTTGATAATCAAAAGACGTAATTTTCACACACAAATATAAGTCTTGTAACAATATTAGGTTAGGAATGTAATGATAAATTTTATTTTAGAAAATCAGTCTAATTTTTTTTTCATCACACCCTTTTTGAAAATCATGATAGTTCTGAATGCAAGTAAGTAAACGGTGATAGTTCAGTGTCCCTTTTGAGATTTTTAAGAAAAATCCAAACAGGAGAGGAGCAACCCCGATCCAACTCCAAGCTACTCCCTCCTCCCTCAATCAACTCGTTTTTCTCTCCCTTACTCTCCCATCACTTTTCTTCAATCAGTCCCCTGAAACTTTCTGCTCCGATTCATTGT
The DNA here is from genome assembly GCA_002312845.1 of Kalanchoe fedtschenkoi. NCBI lineage: Eukaryota > Viridiplantae > Streptophyta > Magnoliopsida > Saxifragales > Crassulaceae > Kalanchoe > Kalanchoe fedtschenkoi. The sequence goes on along the minus strand of NQLW01000063.1, from coordinate 354,367 downwards.
GGAAATTTTGAAGTGAGCAATGATTGATATAATCAATTAGGTTAAGCTGTGTGACAGCTTTTTAATTATTTCACCTGATGCGCGTTTCTGTCGGACTTTTAGGGTTTTCGGAGGCTTTGCCCTCACATGAAGCAGTGTTACCTTAGTTGATGGAGGGACAGGCGTGGCGGCCAATGGAGATGTTGCAGTGGCTACAAAGTCGAAGACAAAGCCGAAGAATGGCTGGTGTTCGTTTCAAGAGGGCCGACAGATGAGGCATCATCTGCTATGATTGGTTTCAGGCTAGTAGCCTTGTTGCTGCACTAGCGTCTGAGGTAAATTTGGATAGAAACAAATCTGCCGGCTAGCTTCGTTATAGCTTTAGATTGAGTTTTCATTGATGGTTTTGTATTCTATGCTAGGGAGGTTTGATGATGCGTGCGAGGTGTTTGGTGAAATTTTTGTGAAAGATACTATGCCTTGGGGTGTTTTGATTTCTTGTTATATTAGGAATGAAAGGATGCGCAAAAGGATCTGAAATTGTTTAATTTGATGCATGCAACAAGGGAGTATTGAGTGTCATTCACTCGAGAGGTAAATTGTGTTATTAGGTTAAAAATATATGTTTTATCCACCAGTTTTGTAGAGTTTGTAAACTAAGCTTTTGTTATTGGAGGTTCTTGATTCTAAGTTATTATACATAAACATATAATTCTAAGCATATAAGTTTCGAATTCTAGTTCAATCGGAGTAATGTGATAAGTGGACACAGAGATAGTAGTCGAAAACTGTCTGCTGATTTATTAGACAGTTCTTTCCCTTGACTTTGAATGTAAATATCTTATGTTATGATATTGTAATTTAGTTATTCTTTATTTGAGGATGTTCTACATAAAACGTAGTTATTTCTAATGATATATGACATGCTTTCTAATTTCATCTAGTTAGAGAGAAACAGTGTTCCAAAGTTAGAAGTCCGAATATGTCTGTTAAAATTTGATAGTACATATAGGTTACTTAGAGGGACTAAAACTTGAGTATTCAATATCCGAATTAGACAATTCTTGGATTGACAACATTTAGCTCAAAATAAACTTTCTATCGGTATAAAAGCATAATCTATAGTTATGTTTGGTAATGAAGTTATGAGCTTACGAAGTTGGAGTATTAAATTTGTGTTCAAAAAGTTAGCGTTGATAAGATTTTAGGTTTTTTTTTGTTCTTCTATAAAATTGTAGTTTATATTGGAGAATTTTTATTGCTCAAGTTCTTTGAAGTTTTTTAAATTAGCTCAAAAAATGTGAGTAAATAATTCTCACATACTCTATATTATACGATAATACACTACTAATGTTATGCTAGACATATGATGTACATACTTATATGGAAAAGTGAATTGATTTGTTAAGTATATATTCATGCATACACCTGCATCAAGCCTGCTGTGTCCTGTTACGTGAAAAGATAGCGTGTTTTGATACACTACTACAGATCGGGGCTTATTATCACGCTTATTTGAAAACTTTCACCATGTTTCACAAGCATGGTGAATACGACCGACGTAATTGATAAAATACAGAGCGTCGTAATAGGTGGTGAACCTATTATCACGCTTCTTATGTAAAGCGTGGTAATAGGTGCATTTATTTTTATAAAAAATTAAATTATGGATTAATTAAATCAGTAATTTAATATATTTTAATTATTTAATAATTAATAATTTATACAATTTTATATAAGCAAAACTAAACATTCAAAATTTATTAGAAATACACAATCTATTATATGTCTCAATGTATCACGTACACATCAAATCTAGACTACAAATCCACCGGCTATGAAATTCTGGTGCTTAAATTGTTAAATAATTAAAACATATTAAATTACGGATTTAATTAATCCGTAATTTAATTTTTTAAAAAAAATAAATGCACCTATTACCACGCTTCTTATGTAAAAGTTTGGTAATAGGTTCACCACCTATTATCAATTTTAAAATAAAAAGTGTGGTAATAGGTTCAACACCTATTATAACGCTCTGTACTTTATCAATTACGACGGTCGTATTCACCACACTTGTAAAACGTGATGAAAACCTTCGAATAAACATGGTAATAAACTGCGATCTGTAGTGTTTGTTAAAGAGAATTAAACAATAACCTTCACTTTCCATCTTCTCCACTTGCCATTCTCATCCCTTCACCTACTCAGCCTCGACCACACTTCACTTTCCAGCTCGAGTGTGTCTCATGTCCATGGTGGTGAATGGTTGTGATATGGAATAGATTTTTTTTAAAATTATCCTCTCTATAAATTTTATTATTCATTCTACACTATTATTCTTTTGATTTTCAAATCTATTCTATTTGAATTACAGTGCGTGGTATACGGGTGAGTTTGTAAAGGGATGATAATGGGAAGCGGAAATGATGGCAAGTCATTCAATTCTCCTGCCAACCACGTTTTGAAATAAGGGCGGATAAAAGTCAATTACGATTTCAAACCGTTGCCGTATTCGATATCCAATCACGTTTGGAGACAGCGGCTGACCTACTTTCAGCTCCGTTTTCCAATCAGTTTTTGTCCACATGACTGGACATGTGCCCGCCATATGAAACTGCGATTGAATTCTATTAGACCATCATTTCAATTAACAGTTGTTCAAAAATAGTCGTTTCAAATTTTTTTTTTAAAATAAATGCGAATCAAAAAAATAATAATAATCTTTTAAAGCATCATTATCTGTACCACATAAAACACAACGTGATATGTTTACATGAATATAGCTCTATCAGTAATGACCAATTAAATGTTACACATACATCGACATAGACAGCATTGTGTACCTGACATCTGAATGAGTGAGAAATTTTAGGGTGGACTGTGTTCACCATATGGCGGTGGATACTACAAATGAGGAGTCGTCACGTGACGCGTTGAAACATCAAAAAAAATTTCAAACCAATGATAAATTGTCACGTGTAATTTTGACTTTTCAACGCGGCACGTGACGATTCCTCATTGATGATATCTACCGCCACGTGGTGGACACAGTCTACCAAAGAATCACTCCCATTTGTCGGTGAGAGTCTCCTGTTCTTTTTCTATATTCAACTCTCGTTTCCCAACCACCATTATTTATCAACTGAATAAATTTGTTCTGCATCATTCATTTCAGCGTTTGTTTGGTTTACGAAAATTTTAAAAAAGAAATTGCTATGAAAAATAAAAATTCATGGGATTTCATATAGTTTATCTATTATTTGATTAGAAGAAAATGAAAAAAAATCAATATACTTTATAATTCATCCAAAATTTCGTTTCAATTTTCTTATCTTTCACTTTTCTCTAAATATAATAAAAAGTTATATATATATATATATTTTTAAAATGATTATTTCCATCAAATCTGTAAACCAATCAAATTAAATTCTAAGGGATACTCCATTAACTAGTTCACAAAAGAAATCTTCAGTATCTCCATTACCCTGCTCCCTGTCCACCCTAATTATATTGAATCTTTAAATGTTGGATTGTGAATCTAGAAAGAGGATCCGGTGCTGCGCTACAAGTTGCTGCGAACCACCAGATTCAAATTCGTGAATCTTTGGATAAGAAAAAAAATTCCTTTATGATTTGGACAATTTTAATGTTTATATCCATTGATTACATTTGATGATTGTGACAGAAAGCTAAATGTTACAGTAATGTGTTTTTGTTAGGCTTGGAAATGGAACTATCAAGAAGAAGAAGATAGGAAAGTCACTTTTTAGAACATTAATTACATGGAGAGCTGGACGCCTTCAAATACCTTAAAACCTAGTTAAATCCCGTTTAATGCAAGTATCCTAGAAAATACACTTTTTGTTCTCGTTTACATGTCATTTAACTGAATTTTTTTTTCATTCTTACTTGTCACTCAATAATTTTCAATGCGTATTTTTATCAATAACTACCTTCAAATGTCAAACATAAATCACTTCACTATCATAATCAATAAAAAATTCATTACTCATAAATTATCATCTACCAATTTTATTTTTTGCACGTATTTTAAAAAAAAATATTAAACACATACTCCGTACTTATTAAATTTGTTTAATCGCTAGCATTAACTTTATCTTAATCTACTCAAATTAACCTTAAATGACATGCATTAGAGGACGGAGAGAGTAATTATTGTATGATGCATTTAATGTCTTAATTGATTGTTATTTATAGGCTTTAAAAGGAGTAATTCTTGGGTGGACTGTGTCCACACCGATGGGGAGTCGTCACATGATGCGTTGAAAAGTCAAAATTACACTTGTCAATTTATCATTGGTTTGAATTTTTTTTTGATTTTTCAACGCGCCACGTAACAACTCCCCATTGATGGTGTCCACCGTCATGCGGTGGATACAGTCCACCTAAGAATTTCTCCTTTAAAAGACATTTATGATGACTACACATCGTCATATTTTAATGATTAAGAAATTTCATTATTATTAAACGTCTTGGAAATTATTTGTAAAGAAGAATATTTTTTATAAAGTTTTCTAAAACCAACATTTTTCAAACGCCTTAAAAATATAAACAAGTATGGAGGGTAATTAATAGTGTTTTTGAACACATTTTTATTTTAACTTAATTATTTTATTTTTAATTTGATGAGGTGATAGCATAGCAATGTTCTAAAAAACGCTAGACGGTGCTAGGCGGTGAACACAACGCCTAGCGATTAATCGGATAGTTAATCGGAGTTATATATATTAATAATAAATTTAATAATTAATTATAAATATATATGTTTAAAAACTATTATTTTAATAAAAAGTTAAGTTTTGAACAATTAATCGGCTAGACGGAACATTTCGACACCGCCTAACGATTAATCGGCGATTAATCGGTCTGAAACGGGGATTTTTAGAACACTGGCATTGTTATCAGAACCGGACCGGTGATCGAACCGGTCTAGGTCCCGGTTACCGGTTTTTTGATTGAACCGACGGTTCATACCGGTTTAACCGCCGGTTCAATTAAAATAATAATTACAAAATATAAAACATAAGATGTTAAATGCAAATAAAGAAGTAATTAACCTTGCTGGCATGATTGGTTAAAGGCGTCGCCTAGAATGTATAGGGTTTGGGTTAGAACCTTGGCACAACTATTTTCCAAAATAGTTTTTTGAATATAATTAAGACTAATTTAACCTTAATTAAATCTCTAATTATAAGAAATCGGTTCAACCGGACCGGTCTGGTTCAGCGATATTTCAATATATCGGCCGGTTCGTTTAATTTTAATTGTTCATAATGTAATCCGATAAAAATTACAAATCGGACCGACGTCTGATTTGATTCCCGATCAAACCGACCGCGCCGCTCCAGTTTCAATAATTATGGGTGATAGTTGATTGAGATAATGACATCTCATTAGCTATGGGTACCCACAGTCCGTCATAATTTCTTGACAACTACAAAATTTATACGATACAACAAAATAAGAGAAGAACTGTTGCTACATTTATGGGTGACTGATTCGTTGGGGAACCACACATGGGGCTGGAGAGTTGTGGACGAGTATGATGAAATAGGCCCCTTGGTAATAAATATATATATATATATATATATATATATATATAAAATTTTAATAAAAAAATTAGATATATCATTTCAGAATATATAAGTTAAGTATATAAACAGTTAAAACGATTTTTTTTTTATAGTTGTAGAGACGTTAGGGTTTAAGAATATTAAAATTTTGTGTATAGAGCTTTTAGCATGTTTGAGTTTCATGGTTTTAGTTTTTAATGTTTTTTTATAGGACTTAAGAGAGTTTTTAAATTTTACAAATTTGTTAATTTTTGAATAAAGAGCAGTAGAATTTATAACTTAAGAAGATTAAAACAAATGTATAATCATGGTGTCATTTTTGTTTTTTCATAATGGGGAACCGTACCCTTCGGGCCGGATGAAACCCCAAGGAAGCCCACCATCTCCCAAGCTCGGATGGGCCTCTAGGTTGCTCGAGTTCGAGACCAAACATCCTGCCAATGCTAAAATTCGAACACACGTCATACATTATTGGTACGCACTTCGCCTAACACTACTTCCACCACAATTATCCTCTGGAGTACAATCATGGTGTCATCTTAATTCAAATACATGGTAGTTGTCCGATTGGTTGTGGTTGCGTACCTTATGCAACACAGCTCATTTTGAATCCTCCTCATTTATTTTTGATTTTGTTAAATTAATATTTTAAAGCGGATTGGTGAGTCATGGCTCCCGGCGCGCTTCTAGTCTCATGGATGTTTATTTATTTATTTTTATTTGTCACTTAATAACATTAAAATATCAGATATAATTATTTTATTGTAATAATTACTAAAAAAATATTCATCAACGTTAATAATCTATTAATTTTATTAATTAAATACATATCTATTAAATTTATTCAACAATTAATATTAATGTATTCTTAAGCTAATTAATTTAATCTTAACTAGACAAGTGAAATATATTATTAAATAATTTGTTGAAAAATTAAAATGACACTTACTTACTGTAAGCAGTAATTAATGACTGATAAAAAAAAGTTGACTTTTTGAACAAACTAAAATTTCCACTGAACTTTTGAATGCTGCATTTAACCCTCGGGAATCGAGGCTAAAATGATAGAAGTTGTTTGAAGCAGTAGTGCATGAATGCAGTGGGATGGAATGACCTGAAGATGGTGCCACTAGTTACACTCTCAATGAACTCCCCAACTGCTACATATTCTTCATACATCCGAGCCTCTATCCCACCACGAAACAACTCCGGAACAAACAGCCACGAAGCCGTGCTCAAAACAAACCAAATCGTCAAGATGGCCGACACCGTCCTAGGAACTGGCCATTTCCCTTTCAACCGCCGCCTCACGGTCGTCTCCGCCACCACGCACGCTCCGTGTAACATGAAGAAGGCAGTTATTTTACCTGTGGGGTGCAACCTGTTCAAGTAGTAATCGATCAGCTCGTGCATTGCGGCTGACACGCCGAATGTGACCATGACTGCGAATCGCTGGGCGTTCGCCCGGCCTAACAGGCCCGACGAACGGCTCATGACGGGCTCGTAGACGGTGGGCCGGAGGATGCCGGTGACCATTAAGTTCCATCTCCTGCCCCAAAACTCCCGCAATGAGGCCGTTCGATGGAGGTCGTTGAACTGCGGCTCGAGCTCGATCCCCAGCCCGGCTCGAGCCGCGGCTCGAGCCACAGCTAAGATCAACTCGAGCGCGAGATAGATATGAAAACATTTTATAAAAGTCATAGCCGTTGGATGGAATAGATCTTGAAACGCGTAGAGCTTGACCACCACGGCCGTCGCTGCGGCCCTGACGACATACCACCTGGCCGGTTTCGAACTGGGTGGAGCACTTTCTTCGTCAATGTTATTATTATTCAATTTTGGGGTGATTTTGATGGGGAGGGACGCCGCAGCGCAGAAGCAGGCAAGCGAGATGGAAGGGTCGGATGCGAGAGGGCCCTTGTCGAAGGCGAAGAGGAGGAGCTTGAAAGTGGCGAGCCAGGCGATGAAGAAGCTGGTTGCTCCCACTGAGTGGATGGAGGTGATACGGAGAGGCAGGAGCAGGAAGAGAACCACCACCGGCGAAATGGACAATAATCTCAACTTCCCCGGGGAGACGCGCTTCCCGGTAAAGAAGCAGTAAGTCAGGGATGCGTAGACAATGAGCCATGTTTGGATGAATCTGATGATTTTACTCTCAGCCTCCATGCATGCAAGAAGAAGCTCCTAGCTTGTTCTCTCTGCACTAATTTCTTTCTGTCGCTGGCTGGCTAGTTTGATTTTCCTTTGAGAACCTTCCACCGTGTTAAATGGGCTTAATATGATGTGATTGCTGCATGTGGATGATAATGAAAGCTCGTTAAGGTGGTTATGGGTGTTAAATGATGGTAAAAAATGTAGTTTTTGAAACATGTTAAAAAATTGATTTTCTCATTGGCTTTGTATCGCGCTCGATCCCTAAGTTTTGGTTTCTTTCTAATATAAGATTGTTTTGCTAAAAAATATTTTTTTCAGGATTTTTTAATTTTATGGTTTTTAAAATTTTAGGATTTTCATTTTTATGTTTCAGGATTTTTTTTCATTTGGCATTTTTTTTAGTTTGAGATTATTATGTGGGTTTTCCCCACCATAAAATCTTAAAATAGTAAACTTAAACTTCAAACCCTAAATTTCTAAGTGCTGGAAGCCTTAGAAACCCTAAAAATATGGAAATTGAGAGTGATTTTTAACTGGACTATGTGCACCACGTGATGATGAATACTACTAACAAGAAATCGTCACATTGCGCGTTAAAAAATAAAATACAAGTCAAATTAATGATAAATCATCTGCTTAAAATCTTTAAACCTGAAAACTCTAGCACCAAATAATCTAAAGAAAATTCAAAAATTAAAAAAAAAGAAGAAAAAAGCAAAAAGATCTTGTTTTGTCCGGTCCATATGAAATTGTGTGGCTTAAATAGTGTACGTACGTATGGGCTGAATTTCTAGTGACTTTAGCCAGTAGGCAGACGCCAGCTGTGCATGCAATTGAATGAAGGAACCATTGTCAAACTCTTCAGGTTCACAAATATATATTTCGCTCTCTCCTTTTTTTTATTCGTCACTTAGAAAAAAATATTTATCAAATTTTACTTACTCCCTCCATCCTCTAATACATGTCGTTTACGATTAATTTGAGTAGATTAAGGTGAAGTTAATGCTAGCGGTTGAACAAATTTAATAGGTAGGTGGTTAACAATTTTTTGAAAAAGTTCGTGCAAAAAGTAAAATTAGTAGATGATTATTGGTGAGAAATGTATTCTTTATTGATTATGATAATGAAGTGATTAATGTTTGACATTTTAAGGTAGTTGTTGATATTAAATACGCATTGAAAATTGATAAGTGACAAGTAAAAGTGGACAAAAAAATTCGGTTAAGTGACATGTAAAAAAGGATAGAGAGAGTATTACATAACAATTTCACATTCAATTCTTACAACCACCTTACAAATTTAATATTTATTAATTAACTTCATCAATTTCACTTCACGGTTTTAATGCATTTTGACTTGAATCACACCCAATCGTGGCTCAAACCAGTTTGGCGGTATCGTGAAGATGGCGGCATCTTCTCGAAAAACAGGCTTCTTCGACTTAGCTCCAATAAAGTTGATGAAGGTCAAAATCCTTGACCAAATATGCCAATCGAAAACAAAAATCTTCAAGAAGCTAGATCCACCTTCATCGAGGCATATCAAGTGTAAAACACTAATTCATCCTTCAACTCAGATCTACCGGATCCGACGATGGTGGTTTATGTCTCTAACAAGCGTTACAGAACCGGATGTCGCTTGACAAAAACAACCCCCTTTCGTCAAAATCGAAAGCAAATGGATGTATTAACTTTAGTCAGATCCGGCCCGCAAAATTCACGGAGCAGCTGTCCACCCAGGTTCCGATCAAATATTCTTATTTTAATGTAAAAATTATATATTTTTAATTTTTATACCCCCAATTAAGTTTAAAATTATGATATCTCTTAATTTTGTACCTCACTCAGCTTATAAAAAATTTACACCCTCAATTAAGCTTAAAAATATTATATTTTTTATTTTTATACCTCATTCATTTTAAAAAAATTTTTCGTACCCCAAATTAAAATGTCTAATTCGGCCACTGAATTGGAGTACCGCATCTGCTGGTTCCGGCCTGTGACATCCGCAGCAGCAGCAGGGCGCGGTCCGTTTAGTCTGCGGATCGAGGATGAATAGACATTGACAATCTCAGATCGACACGAGCGGCGATTAATTAGACGAACTACTCAAAGTTTGGAGAAAGATTACTGCATGCTGATTTACTTTTCACGGGTTAATCGAACATGTGCGGGAAACGGAAACGAAATCGTAGACAGTCGGAACGATTCTGATTCATTCACGGACCAATGATTTTGTTCAAGGAAGAAGATGCATTAATGGATGAGAGAGAAGAAATTGATTGAATGCACTAATTAAGAATGAGAGAATAAATGGTTACTCATCATTACCTTAATTAAGAACCGGGGATAAAACATCGTTTCACTATTTTTTTTTTTGTTTTCCTATGATTTTAGATTTATAGGGTTTCCGAACATTTAGAGTTTAGAATTTTGAGATTTTAGGGTTAAAGACTTTTCAGTTTTTTACAATTCCAGTTGTCAGTATATTTAAAATATGCCCCCAACATTCAAAAACCCGAAAACGAACAAAAAGAAAGACCAGCAAAGAAAAAAAATATGTGGACAATTTTTAAAGAGCATTGTGCGTGAATTTCATGTATGTTATTTATTGCAATTGATCAAGTCATATTAAAATTATATGTTATTAACATACTTTATAATGTATTGATCAGCTCCCTTATATTCATAGACATACTATGTGTATCGCAACGTTATCAATGATGAAGGTGATAAAGTAGTTTTGACACATATTGAAATGACTATGAAGAGAGAACTTACTATCGAATATAAAAGGGCTGTGCATAATGCTAAAAAAATGGATTGCCCATGGAGCAGCAAGGCCCTTAGTACTTCTCTATAGATGTTTAGAATATGTTTTGTGCATACTGAAAATCTCCTAAATTTCTGAGAAGGTCAGCGGCTAATACATTAAATCGTAGCAAGAATCGCATCCCCCACTCTACGGGACCTAAATCATTTGCATTGGTTGAGGAGGTGTATCTTTTTGTATATGTATCATAATTGATATACGAAGTATTGCGATAAAGTATCATATATCTAAACGATATGCAATTTTTTTTCGTAGCAATATACCGAGAAAAATAATGCACCTCTGACGCTTTCTCAACTTTGGGAGTGTACTCATCAAGATAAGAAAACTCATGAATTTTACTTCAGAAGAAGTGAGGGCTGTGTCAGTAAGCATCTATTAATTGTCTTTATTTTTTTTATAAATAAGTACTCTATACTTATTATTTGATTTAATTTATGAACATTATGTCCATTAATTTATCTGTTGATTTACTTTATTGACATGTTTTTATTTTCTTTGTTATACATCCTTTATTAAACACTTAAACTATCTTGAATTGAACTTTTAGAACAATTACAATGCAATCTTAGAGGAAAGATCAATAACAGAAGATGTTGATACGCCTCCAAGTGGTGGCTTGAGGCTAATGGATTAAAGAAAAATAAAATTCTTGATATGCCACGTATCTCAGTGAAAGAAGTTATTTCAAATCCTTATGATATGCATGGTGCAAAAAAATAACTAAACAAGTGATAATCCTTCATCATCGGTCAGCCACCTCAAATGAAAAGTTCTTCAAGACTATACAAAACACTTTGCTAGCTATGAGTGGTACCTCGGCTGCTTTCTGGTGTTCATTTTGCTAAAATTGTTTATTTTAATGTTAGTTTTGGTGCGGCACGCACAAGCTTGTTTGGCGGTGTACTTATTTCTGTTGTTATGAAATTAATATGTGGCTCGTTTGATCAATGTCATTGGCTTTTTATTGTTGGTTATATGACAATTTTAAGTGTTACTAGATAGGTAAAAAATTGTTCAACTATCTTTTTATTTTTGGTTGTGGTGTTGTATTTTGTCTTATATACTCTGTTGTATTTGTAGCAGATATATAGAATTTCAATTTTGCTTTGCTTTGGTTTGTTGTTTGTTGTCTTTCTAAATCTATGTTTTTCTTTTAGGATGTGTTTCAGGTTGCAGTGTTTAGTTATAACGTACAGTTATTATGACAATTTATTTTGATTTACTTATTTTGTGTTTCTATAGGTCCAAATTACGCATCTCAGCGGTGATACTACATTAAACATTATTGAAGAGAGTGAAGTTATGCCCACTACATAAAGTCACAAACTATAGTCATACAAACATTAAAGTGTTTCATTTATAGATCTCAACAATGTTTTTATTTGACACTTCTATTTTAGTTATTTAAGTGCTTGCTTGTAGACTAACAGAAAACATAACTGATTGTCAAAAATACTTTATTGAATTCCAATGAATTTTTTTTTCGCACATATAAATTTATTTTTAACTTTCAATTTTATTATTTTAGCATGGAATATACTAATTCATAATGTATTTATTATAAATATTTAATTAATAATTCTTAAAAATAAAATCTCAAATTGGTCATATAAAAAATTCTACAATAATAGACTAAATATAAATGACCATTTTTTGTTAGTTTTAATGATACATTGGTAAATAGTTAATTATTTGTTTATGTCATATAAGTAACCAAATTAAATATAACTATATTTTAGTCAATTATAAAAATATAAAATTGACTAAATATACCAGTTTTTATCAATTAAATGATATAGGGTAAATAAGTAATTGTATATTTTTTGGTTTATAAGTGACAAAAATATTTTGACAACATTCCCGTCAATTAAATTATATAGGGGTAAATAAGTAATTATATATTTATTAGTTCAAAAGTCACAAAATATATATGACAATAATTTTGCCAATTATTTAGTTGTGGGATCCATATTTTCCAAAGAAAGAACAAGACCATTAGTTGATGAATATTTCATCACATATGCAAAAAATAATATAATCCACGAGGTTTGAAGTGACCAAAATATTGACGAATATTTTCTCCATATTTACGCTCACTTGTGACGAATATTTATGTAAAACTCACGAAATTGGCCATCAATTATATCCTTTTTTCTTATAGTAAAGCAAAGTAATGTTATTTTACTCGATTTCTTACCTACACTAGTACAAATACAAATCTTTAATCACGTTTGGTTTCCTTTTTAATCACATTTAAGAAACGTGATTAATGCCGCCGTGATTAAAGATCAAGTAGATTAAAACTTGGCAATATTTAATCACGTTTCATACTCAATAGGCTTGATCAAAGATGTCACATCTTTAATCACACTTCTTTCTTAACAAGCGTGATTAAAAATGTAACATCTTTAATCACGCTTCGCACTTAAGAGGCGTGATTAAAGATGTCAAATTTTTTATCACGCCTATTTAGTACGAAGCGTGATTAAAGATTGCCAAATTTTTAATCACGTTTATCTGGAATAAGGATGATTAAAGAGTATAAATCTTTGATCACGCTTCTTACCTTAAAACGTGATCAAACTGAAATGTCTTTAATCACGCCTAACTTATTTGAAGCGTGATTAAATGTTTTTATATTTAATCACGATTTTTATAATTAAACGTGATTAAATACAATTTTTGCAATCACGAAACATGATTAAATTTATTTTTTTAAAAAAATTATATTTCCAATATAAATAATTTTTTGACATTTTTAATTGCACTAAAAAGCGTAAAATAAATTGAAAATATTAGAATTTTTATAATTTCACATTTGAAAAAAATATAAATCGAGCCAAAGCATGTTTTTATCTACATAATGTCAAAATAAACCGGATACTGCAGCCCGTCTATTACAAATCCCGCTATTTCCTCTCGAATCTCATCTATATCCTAAACAAAATACGGGAAAAGGTGCGTGGGGAAAAACTGCACAAAATATTATATAATTAATTTCATTTTCAAGTACTACAACCCAGCCATGATTGTTCATATATAAAATTAGTTGATTAAAAAGTACTTAATGTAATCCGTGTACTACAAGGTCAGGTATCTCGGCCAGCCTAGACACAATAGTCTATGTTTATATGAAAGCAAATGATATGTAGTTCATGGCCCATTTGGGGTTTTCCCTTTATTAAACATAATATGTGCATATATATGTTTATGTGAAAGCAAATAACACTAAAAATAATGTACAAATTTCATATTATCAACATTAACATCTTTTGAGTTGAAAGGTTGAAATGTTCAAATTGAATATATATGAAGTACATGAGTATGTGAAAATCATATATATGGTGGATTTGAAAACTTCATTTCAAATCAAAATTTGATAAACCTGTTCAACATGCACACAAGTAAAATATATTTTTATTCACATTTATTTGTTATTAAAAACATGATTAAAAACTTATTTGACCACATTTTGTAGATCAAAATTAATATTTTCATCACGTTTTTCGCTCAACAAACGTGATTAGAGAAATGTCACATTTACAATCAAGTTTAATGGTTGAACGGAGCGTGATTAAAAAAATTATTAATCATATTTTGTGAAGGAGACGTGATGAAAGACACAATCAATAATCACGTTTACTTTAAAGAAAACGTGATTAAAAACACATGTAGTATATTAATCACATTTGTTAATGGCAAACATGATTAATATGATATGAAATAATCACGTTTGCTAAGCAGAAACATGATTAATATCACATATTTATAAAACAATGTCGTTTTATTTATATTTTCAAACACGTTTAGTGGTAACAAACGTGATTATAAAAAGAAGCTTTGATCACGTTTAGATTAACCAAACGTGATTAAAAACCAAGTAGTTTATTAATCACGTTTGTGTATAAAAAACATGATTATTTATTCAATGTTTAATCACTTTTTTTTATCGGAAGCGTGATTAAAAATACACATTTATGAAACACTGTCGTTTCGCTTATAGTACTGATCATGTTTGTCTTAATGAAACATGATTAATACTATCTTTTAATAAAACACAGTCGTCTTACTTATTTTCAATCACTTTTTTTGATTTGAAACGTGATTAAAAATCAAACATGATTAGAGATATGCGTTATATAAATCAAATATGTACTAGTACTAACTTATACGATGTTACCCTTATACTCCCTCTATCCTCTTTTATATATAACATAATCGAATTTTTTAGTCCACTTTTACTTGTCTTTTAACAATTTTCAATGCGTATTTAATATCAACAACTACCTTAAAATGTCAAACATTAATCACTTCATTATCATAATCAATAAAAAATCTATTTCTCATCAGTAATCATCTACCAAATTTACTTTTTGCATAAATGTTTTCAAAAATATTAACCACCTACTTATTTATTTTTTCAACTGCTAGTATTAACTTCATCTTAATGTACTCAATTTAATCTTAAACGACATGTATTAGAAGACGAAGGAAGTGTTTGGTAACTCGTATATATAAATCATCATAAAAAATTCAACTCAATTAATTTCAAATTTTAACAAACAATATAAAGGCGTTTATAAAAATTAAAAAAAGAGTAGTAAATTAAGTCATAAATAGGCGTCTATCATCATAAAGTGTCGTAGAAAGTCCTCATATGCAATAAACACTAATTGTAAAATTAAAAAGCATTGTAGAAAATATTTCCATGACTGCGTCATCTTTGTAAAGTGGGTATTATGTCATAAACCCCTGTTTGGTAGAGTGTATTAGTAATGAGATAGCATAAATAATACCAACTAAAGATGTTTCGTTCAATATCCGTATAAGTATTAATAATACGTATAATAAATTTTACTCTTTAAAACCCGTATTAACAATCCCTTTCAATTAGGTGGTATATGAATGCAGCTATTAATAATACACCCACATTCCATACGGGCTACCAAACGTAACCTAGGAGCGTAAATGGCAATGTCTACTTTGCATGAAATAGATTGTGATCGGATATGAAAATTGTTATCAATACTACTAAATAAGATTTTCAATCACGTTTCTGACCAATTTTTAAGCACATTTGTCAAACAAGATTAATTCTCGCGTGATTAAGAATTAATTATCAAATGTGACAAAATAAAGATCTCTTTAATCATGTTTGCTAGATATGAAACATGATTAAAGAAGGCTATTTTTCATCATGTTTACTATCAATCAAACGTGATGAAAATAAAAATTATTATCTGGCATAACGAGAGAACGTATAAAATAATATAATTCAGTGGCTCATTAGATGCCTTGTGAAACACCAGCACAGGTTGATATCTAGGGTTAGTGGGTTACTGTCCAACACTCAAAAGGTGTCGCTTTGTACTGGCATGAGATTTTTTTTTCGCTCAAACCAAGCACGGGAGTTCGTTTTTCTAGAATGGCATCGTCTCTCGTCTTCAAGTGCAAGCTCCTATGCGCTGTCCTTTTGTTTAAATTGATGATGGCCTGCGCGCCATCTGAAATGTCATCATTCTGTTTGTAAATGATGCAATCTTGCAACTTAGTTTTCCTCTTATTGATTGTAGTATTTATTGTCTTTTCCTCCCAGTAAATGCAATTTTTCTGCTTATAATAAGATGGAGATGTTATTTAGACTTCTATCTCAATATATGATCAAGAAATTAAACCCTGACTTTTGGTTTCATGGTTTTTACTAGAGCTGCAATCGATCAAAAATATCGTCTCAGTCTGGTATACTTGTTCATCTCAGCCTTGTTTTTCAGTTTTGGCTCCAATCGATTAGCTATATTTTGAGTATTGATCGATTCTTGGTTGAATTTTGTTCCGAATCAATGATATATCTTGATGAAATGACAAATTCATCTAAGTTACACCTCTCGTTGCTGCAAATTCAAATGAAAAAACAACATTAAAACTGGACAGAGTCTAGGTCGAGATATTATTGTGTTTTCGAGTCATGTTCAATGCATCCTTGTTAGAATTTGTTCTGTTTTTGTATCCAGGCAATGTGGCTGAGTTATTAGTGCAGAGGGGTCAAAGTGTTCATTTGAGATGATGAGGGGTCTTACTGTATTTTCTTTATTACAGCATTCTAAATTGCTGTACTTAACAGTTTTGCGTTTAACAGATATACAACAAGAAAGATTCCTCCAGCTGTCTCTCCCGTTTTTCTCCCTTCGCGATCTGATTTCCATCTTTGTCGGCAGAGCTTCGGCGACTCCGGCAACGTGAGACGAGCGTTTTCCACATGGTATCAGAGCACCAAACGATTGCAGTTTGTTCCTGGTAATTCCTTAACCTAGAATCTTGTGTTGATTTGAATCTTGGTGTTGATATGGGGCCGTCGTCACTACCGGAGAATATTGCTTCTGGAGGAAGTTCTGGTAACGCAATTGGAGCCTTTGGCGTTGATGATCCACTCTACGTCAGTCCTAATGAAGCTACAAGTGGTGTACTTGTCACAGACGTGCTGGTAGGGACCAAGAACTTTAATTCTTGGAAGAAGTCCATGGAATTGGCCTTGAGTGGGAGATCGAAGTTAAGTTTTGTGCGTGGAGAAGTGCCAAAACCATCCGCTTCTGATCCTGTTAGATAAGTCAAATGGCAAAGATGTAATGATATCATAATGACATGGCTCATTTCATTAGTTTCCAAGGGGAGTTCGGGAGGAATTGTGCACAGCAAAGATGCAATTGTTGCTTGGAAGACATTACTGAAACAGTATACAAGCTCTCACAAGTCTAGGATATATTCACTTCGGAAGGAAATCTACACCATTACACAAGGTGACTTGGTAGTGACTTTGTACCTGGAGAAGTTGATCAGTTTGTAGGATGAATTGGACTCACTTCTTGCTGAAGATCCAGATTACCAAATGAGTACCAAAGCAAAGGAGGAGGAACACGTAATGTCTTTTCTTATGGGACTGAATGAAAGGCATAGCCAAATAAGAACTCAAATCTTGGCAATGAGAGATTTTCCAAGTCTTGATGAAACATACATTATGGTTGCTCAAGATGAACTTCAGAAAGAGTTGACAGGAGCAAGTTCTAATGTAACTGAGGCCTCAGCTTTCTATGCTAACACACCACAATCTCATGGAGATAGCAGAGGTAGAAACAACAATGCTTACAATGGGCAGTCCAAAAATAGAAGGAATTTGGTCTGTAATCATTGCGGAATGACTGGACATGTCAAAGAAACCTGTTACAAGATCATTGGGTACCCACCTAATTGGAAGAATAACAAGAGTGGTAAAAGTAACAATGCTTACAATGGCAGCCAGGTTGCAAACAATGTAGTTACCAGTAATTCAGAGAGTAACATTGGCGACTCTATTGGGGCACAAAATGGTCAGTTCACAAATGAGCAGATGGCACAACTCTTGGCTTTAATTTCTCAACCAAAGCAACCTTATTTTGTGGGAGCAAAACACATGGCAGGTACAGTATGCTCCTCCATCTCTGTTTTTAACAGTACATGGATAATAGATAGTGGCGCCACTGATCACATAACAC